>MU228392.1:391516-402415 GCA_018584345.1 Thuja plicata | reverse complement strand
TTAGGTTTTCTACATTTGAGACTAAGTCAATTAAAGACAATTAGGAAGGATAATTTTCCTAGTACAATAGGACTTCGATGATGAGAATTTGAAGAAATGCACCAAAATTGATTAGAATTGTAAGGTGCCAAATTTGGGATATTAAAGTTTGAAATATTAATATAAAGTTTCAATTTTATGCAATCAGAGGAAAAACCACCTAATATTTTAATGTCAAATGCTTCCATTTTAAATTTCACAAAGATCAGATCTCGTTTGAAATATTAATTTAAATTTTCAATTTTGCTCGATCCGAGGAAAACCCACCTAATATTTTGATGTGAAATGCCTCTATTTTAAATTTCATGGAGATCCAAGCTTGTTTTAAATATTAATTTCAAGTTTCAATTCTACATAATCAATGGAAAACCCACCTAATATTTTGATGTCAAATGCTTCCCATTTAAATTTCACGAAGATCGGAGCTCCTTTGAAATATTAATTTAAAGTTTAAATTTTTCTTAACCAGAGGAAAACCCACCTAATATTTTGATGTCAAATGCTTCCATTTTTAATTTCATGAATATCCAAGCTCATTTGGAATATTAATTTAAAGTTTCAATTTTGCTCCCACACGTAAAACATGTCACAAAAAAGCTTCAATTTTGCTCAATCAGATGAAAACCCACCAAATATTTTGATGTCAAATGCTTCCATTTTAAATTTCATCAACATCAAACCTTGTTTGAAATATTAATTTAAACTTTCAATTTTGCTCAATTAGAGAAAAACCCACCTAATATTTTGATGTCAAATGCTTCTATTTTAAATTTCATGGAGATCTGAGCTCATTTGAAATATTAATTTAAAGTTTCAATTTTACACAAGTAGAGGAAAACCCACCTAATATTTTAGTGTCAAATGCTTCCATTTTAAATTTCATGAAGATCGGATCTTGTTTGAAATATTAATTGAAAGTTTCAATTTTCCTCAATAAGAGGAAAACCCACCTAATATTTTGATGTCAATTGCTTCTATTTTAAATTTAATCAAGATCTGAGTTCATTTAAAACATTAATTTCAAGTTTCAATTTTACACAATCAGAGGAAAACCCACCTAATATTTTGATGTCGAATGCTTCAAATTTAAATTTCACAAAGATTGGAGCTCATTTGAAATATTAATTTAAAGTTTCAATTTTTCCCAATCAGAAGAAAACCCACCTAATATTTTGATGTCAAATGCTTCCATTTTAAATTTTATGAAGATGCAAGCTCGATTGAAATATTAAGTTAAATTTTCAATTTTTCTCATGGTCGTGAAACGTGTAAAAAAAGAGTTTCAATTTTGAACAATCAGAGGAAAACCCATCTAATATTTTGATGTCAAAAGCTTCCATTTTAAATATCATGAACATCAGAGCGCATTTGAAATATTAATTTAAACTTTCAATTTTGCTCAATCAGAGGAAAACCCACCTAATATTTTGATGTCAAATGCTTCTATTTTGAATTTCATGAAGATCCAAGCTTGTTTGAAATATTAATTTAAAGTTTCAATTTTACACAATCAGAGGAAAATATACCTAATATTTTAATGTCAAATGCTTCCATTTTAAATTTCATGAAGATTGGATCTGGTTTGAAATATTAATTTAAAGTTTCACTTTTGTTCAATCAGAGGAAAACCCACCTAATATTTTGATGTCAAATGCCTCTATTTTAAATTTCATAGAGATTCGAGATCATTTGAAATATTAATTTTAAGTTTCAAATTTTACACAATCAGTGGAAAACCCACCTAATATTTTGATGTCAAATGCTTCCTATTTAAATTTCATGAAGAGCGGAGCTCATTTGAAATATTAATTTAAAGTATCAATTTTGCTCAATCAGAGGAAAACCCACCTAATATTTTGATGTGAAATGCTTCCATTTTAAATTTCATGAAGCTCCAAGCTCATTTAGAATATTAATTTAAAGATTCAATTTTTCTCTCAAACGTAAAACGTGTCACAAAAAAGTTTCAATTTTGCACAATTAGAGGAAAACCCACCTAATATTTTGATGTCGAATGCTTCCATTTTAAATTTCATGAACATTGAAGCTCGTTTGAAATATGAATTTAAACTTTCAATTTTGCTCAATCAGTGGAAAACCCGCCTAATATTTTGATGTCAAATGCTTCTATTTTAAATTTCACGGAGATCCGAGCTCATTTGAAATATTAATTTAAAGTTTCAATTTTATACAATCAGAAGAAAACCCACCTAATATTTTAATGTTAAATACTTCCATTTTAAATTTCATGAAGATCGGATCTCATTTGAAATATTAATTTAAAGTTTCAATTTTGCTCATTCAAAGGAAAACCCACCTAATATTTTGATGTCAAATGCTTCTGTTTTAAATTTCATGGAGATTCGAGATCGTTTGAAACATTAATTTCAAGTTTCAATTTTACACAATCAGAGGAAAACCCACCTAATATTTTGATGTCAAATGCTTCCAATTTAAGTTTCACAAAGATCGGAGCTCGTTTGAAATATTAATTTAAAGTTTAAATTTTGCTCAATCAGAGGAAAACCTGCCTAATATTTTTAAGTCAAATGCTTCCATGTGAAATTTCATGAAGATCCAAGCTCATTTGAAATATTAAGTTAAAGTTTCAATTTTTCTCCTGGACGTGAAGCGTGCAACTAAAAAGTGTCAATTTTGCATAATCAGAGGAAAACCCACCTAATATTTTGATGTCAAATGCTTCCATTTTAAATTTCAGGAACATCGGAGCTCATTTGAAATATTAATTTCAACTTTTAATATTGCTCAATCAGAGGAAAACACACCTAATATTTTGATGTAAAATACTTCTATTTTGAATTTCACGGAGATCCGAGCTTGTTTGAAATATTAATTTAAAGTTTGAATTTTACACAATCAGAGGAAAACCCACCTAATATTTTAATGTCAGATGCTTCCATTTTAAATTTCACAAAGATCGGATCTCGTTTGAAATATTAATTTAACGTTTCAATTTTGCTCAATCAGAGGAAAACTCACCTAATATTTTGATGTCAAATGCCTCTATTTTAAATTTCACAGAGATCCCAGCTTGTTTGAAATATTAATTTCAAGTTTAAATTTTACCCAGTCAGTGGAAAACCCACCCAATTTTGATGTAAAATGCTTCTAATTTAAATTTTATGAAGATCAGAGCTCGTTTGAAATATTAATTTAAAGTTTCAATTTTGCTCAATCAGAGGAAAACCCACCTAATTTTTTAATGTCAAATACTTCTATTTTAAATTTCACACAGATCCAAGCTCGTTTGAAATATTAATTTAAAGTTTAAATTTTACACAATTAAAAGGAAACCCACCTAATATTTTAATGTCAAATGCTTCCATTTCAAATTTCATGATGATTGGATCTCGTTTGAAATATTAATTTAAAGTTTCAATTTTTCTCAATCAGAGGAAAACCTACCTAATATTTTGATGTCAAATGCTTCTATTATAAATTTCATGGAGATCCGAGGTCATTTGAAACATTAATTTCAAGTTTCAATTTTGCACAATCAGAGGAAAACCCACCTAATATTTTGATGTCAAATGCTTCTATTTTAAATTTAATGAAAATCGGAGCTCGTTTGAAATATTAATTTAAAGTTTCAATTTTTCTCAATCAGAGGAAAGCCACCTAATATTTTGATGTCAAATGCTTCCATTTTAAATTTCATGAAGATCCGAGCTCATTCGAAATATTAAGTTAAAGTTTCAATTTTGCTCTCGGATGTGAAAGATGCAACAAAAAATATTTACTTTTGCACAATCAGAGGAAAA
This sequence comes from Thuja plicata, assembly GCA_018584345.1. Taxonomy (NCBI): domain Eukaryota; kingdom Viridiplantae; phylum Streptophyta; class Pinopsida; order Cupressales; family Cupressaceae; genus Thuja; species Thuja plicata. The sequence continues at coordinate 398,594 of MU228392.1, read as the reverse complement.
CCCACCTAATATTTTAATGTCAAATACTTCCATTTTAAATTTCATGAAGATTAGATCTTGTATGAAATATTAATTTGAAGTTTCAATTTTACACAATCAGTGGAAAACCTACCTAATATTTTGATGTCAAATGCTTTGTATTTAAATTTCATGAAGATCAGAGCTCATTTTAATTATTAATTTAAAGTTTCAATTTTGCTCAATTAGAGGAAAACCCACCTAATATTTTGATGTCAAATGCTTCCATTTTAAATTTCATGAAGATCACAGCTCATTTGAAATATTAATTTAAAGTTTCTATTTTTCTAAATTAGAGGAAAACCCACGCAATATTTTGATATCAAATGCTTCCATTTTAAATTTCACAAAGATCTGAGCTCATTTACAATATTAATTTAAAGTTTCAATTTTTCTCCTGGATGTAAAATGTGCAACAAAAAAGTTTCAATTTTGCACAATCAGGGGAAAACCCACCTAATATTTTGTTGTCAAATGCTTCCATTTTAAATTTCACAAACATTAGAGCTCGTTTTAAATATTAATTTAAAATTTCAATTTTGCTCAATCAAAGGGAAACCCACCTACTATTTTGATGTCAAATGCTTCTATTTTGAATTTGAAGACATCCGAGCTCGTTTGAAATATTAATTTTAAAGTTTCAATTTTAAACAATCAGAGGAAAACCCACCTAATATTTTAATGTCAAATGCTTCCATTTTAAATTTCATGAAGTTCGGATCTCGTTTGAAATATTAATTTAAAGTTTCCATTTTGCTCAATCAGAGGAAAACCCGCCTAATATTTTTATGTCAAATGCCTCTATTTTAAATTTCATGGAGATTTGAGATCGTTTGAAATATTAATTTCAAGTTTCAATTTTACAAAATTAGTGGAAAACCCACCTAATATTTTGATGTCAAATGCTTCCAATTTAAATTTCACGAAGATCAGAGCTCATTTGAAATTTTAATATAAAGTTTTATTTTGCTCAATCAGAGGAAAACCCACCTAATATTTTTATGTCAAATGCTTCCATTTTAAATTTCACAAATATCCAAGCTCGTTTGGAATATTAATTTAAAGTTTTAATTTTTCTCCTGAAAGTAAAACGTGTCACAAAAAAGTTTCAATTGTGCATAATTAGAGGAAAACCCACCTAATATTTTGGTGTCAAATGTTTCCATTTCAAATTTCACTAACATCAAAGCTCATTTGAAATATTAATTTAAACTTTCAATTTTTCTCAATCAGAGGAAAACCCACCTATTATTTTGATGTCAAATGCTTCTATTTTAAATTTCACAAAGATCCGAGCTTGTTTGAAATATTAATTTAAAGTTTCAATTTTACACAATCAGAGGAAAACCCACCTAATATTTTAATGTCAAATGCTTCCATTTTGAATTTCATGAAGATTGGATGTCGTTTGGAATATTATTTAAATTTCTAATTATTCTCAATCTAAGGAAAACCCACCGAATATTTAAATGTCAAATGCTTCCAATTTAAATTTCATGAAGATTGAAGCTCATTTGAAATATTAATTTAAACCTTCAATTTTTCTCAATCAGAGGAAAACCCTCCTAATATTTTGATGGAAAATGCTTCCATTTTAAATTTCACAAACATCCAAGCTCATTTGAAATATTAAGTTCAAGTTTCAATTTTGATCCCGGACGTGAAATGTGCAACAAAAAAGTTTCAATTTTGCACAATCAGAGGAAAACCCATCTAATATTTTGATGTCAAATGCTTCCATTTTAAATTTCATGAAGAAAAGATCTCATTTGAAATATTAATCTAAAATTTCAATTAAGCTCAATCAGAGGAAAACCCACCTAATATTGTGGTGTCAAATGGTTCTATTTTGAATTTCATGAAGATCTGAGATCGTTTCAAATATTAATTTCAAGTTTCAAATTTTACACAATCAGTGGAAAACCCACCTAATATTTTGATGTCAAATGCTTCAAATTTCAATTTCGTGAAGATCCGAGCTCGTTTGAAATATTAATTTAAAGTTTCAATTTTGCTCAATCAGAGGAAAACCCACCTAATATTTTGATGTCAAATGCTTCCATTTTAAATTTCATGAAGATCCAAGCTCGTTTAGAATATTAATTTAAAGATTCAACTTTGCTCCCGGATGTAAAACATGTCACAAAAAAGTTTTAATTTTGCACAATTAGAGGAAAACCCACGTAATATTTTGATGTCAAATGCTTCCATTTTAAATATTATGAACATAAGAGCTTGTTTGAAATATTAATTTAAACTTTCAATTTTGCTTAATCAGTGGAAAACCCACCTAATATTTTGATGTCAAATGCTTCTATTTTAAATTTCACAGAGATCTGAGCTTGTTTGAAATCTTAATTTATACTTTCAATTTTACACAATTAGAGGAAAACTCACATAATATTTTAATGTCAAATGCTTCCATTTTAAATTTCACGAAGATCAGATCTTGTTTGAAATTTTAATTTCACGAAGATCCGAGCTCTTTTGAAATATTAATTTAAAATTTAAATTTTTCTCAATTAGAGGAAAACCCACCCAATATTATGATGTCAAATTCTCCTATTTTAAATTCCACGAACATCCAAGCTCATTTGGAATATTAATTTAAAGATTCAATTTTGCTCCCGGACGTAAAACGTGTCACAAAAAAGTTCAATTTGTCACAATCAGAGGAAAACCCACCTAATATTTTGATGTCAAATGCTTCCATTTTAAATTTCATGAACATCGGAGCTCGTTTGAAATATTAATTTAAACTTTCAATTTTTCTCAATCAGAGGAAAAACCAGCTAATATTTTGATGTCAAATGCTTCAATTTTAAATTTCACGGACATCTAAGGTCATTTGAAATATTAATTTAAAGTTTCAATTTTACACAATCATAGGAAACCCCACCTAACATTTTAATGTCAAATGCTTCCATTTTAAATTTCACGAAGATCTGATATCGTTTGAAATATTAATTTAAAGTTTCAATTTTGCTCAATCAGAGGAAAACCCACCTAATATTTTCATGTCAAATTCTTCTATTTTAAATTTCATGGAGATTCGAGCTCGTTTGAAACATTAATTTCAAGTTTCAATTTTACACAATCAGATAAAAACCCACCTAATAATTTGATGTCAAATGCTTCCATTTTAAATTTCACGAACATCGAAACTCGTTTGAAATATTAATTTAAACTTTCAATTTTGCTCAATCAGAGGAAAACCACATAATATTTTGATGTCAAAGGCTTCTCTTGTGATTTTCAAGGAGATCTGAACTTGTTTGAAATATTAATTTAAAGTTTCAATTTTACACAATCAGAGGAAAACCCATCTAATATTTTAATGTCAAATGCTTCCATTTTAAATTTCATGAAGATCGGATATCGTTTGAAATATTAATTTAAAGTTTCAATTTTTCTTAGTCAGAGGAAAACCAACCTAATTTTTTGATGTAAAATGCCTCTATTTTAAATTTCATGGAGATTTGAGCTTGTTTGAAATATTAATTTCAAGTTTCAATTTCACACAATCAGCAGAAAACCCACCTAATATTTTGATGTCAAATGCTTCCAGTTTAAATTTAACGAAGATCAGAGCTGGTTTGAAATATCAATTTAAAGTTTCAATTTTGCTCAATTAGAGGAAACCCCACCTAATATTTTGATGTCAAATGCTTACTTTTTAAATTTCAGGAAGATCCAAGCTCGTTTGGAATATTAATTTAAAGTTTCAATTTTTCTCTTGGACGTAAAATGTGTCACAAAAAAGTTTTCAATTTCACACAATCAAAGGAAAACCCACTTAATATTTTGAGGTCAAATGCTTCTATTTTAAATTTCATGGAGATCCGAGCTCGTTTGAAACATTAATTTCAAGTTTCAATTTTACGCAATCACAGGAAAAGCCACCTAATATTTTCATGTCAAATGCTTCCATTTTAAATTTCATGAAGATCCGAGCTCATTTGAAATATTAAGTTTTAAAGTTTCAATTTTGCTCCGGGACGTGAAACGTGCAACAAAAAAGTTTCAATTTTGCTCAGTCAAAGAAAAACCCACGTAATGTTTTGATGTCAAATGCTTCCATTTTAAATTTCACGAAAATTGGAGCTCGTTTGAAATATTAATTTAAAATTTCAATTTTGCTCAATTAAAGGAGAACCCACCTAATATTTTGATGTCAAATGCTTCTATTTTAAATTTCGCAGAGATCTGAGCTTGTTTGAAATATTAATTTAAAGTTTCAATTTTACACAATCAGAGGAAAACCCACCTAATATTTTTTTGTCAATTGCTTCCAATTTAAATTTTATGAACATCGGATCTCATTTTAAATATTAATTTAAAGTTTCAATTTTGATCAATCAGAAGGAAACCCACCTAATATTTTGATGTCAAATGCCTCTATTTTAAATTTCATGGAGATCCAAGCTTGTTTGAAATATTAATTTTAAGTTTCAATTTTACACAATCAATGGAAAACCCACCTAATATTTTGATGTCAAATGCTTCCAATTTAAGTTTCACGAAGATTGGACCTTGTTTGAAATATTAATTTAAACTTTCAATTTTTATCAATCAGAGGAAAATCCACCTAATATTTTGATGTCAAATGCTTCTATTTTGAATTTCACGGAGATCCAAACTTGTTTGAAATATTAATTTAAAGTTTGAATTTTACACAATCAGAGGAAAACCCACCTAATATTTTAATGTCAAATGCTTCCATTTTAAATTTCATGAAGATCAGATTTCGTTTGAAATATTAATTTAAAGTTTCAATTTTATTCAATCAGAGGAAAACCCACCTAATATTTTGATGTCAAATGCCTCTATTTTAAATTTCACGGAGATCTGAGCTCGTTTGAAATATTAATTTCAAGTTTCAATTTTACATAATCAATAGAAAACCCACCTAATGTTTTGATGTCAAATGCTTCCAATTTAAATTTCACGAAGATCAGAGCTTGTTTCAAATATTAATTTAAAGTTTCAATTTTGCTCAATCATTGAAAAACCCACCTAATATTATGATGTCAAATTCTTCCATTTTAAATCTCATGAAGATCCAAGCTCATTTGGAATATTAACTTAAAGTTTCAATTTTTCTCCTGGACGTAAAACTTGTCACAAAAAATTTTAAATTTTGCACAATCAGATGAAAACCCACCTAATATTTTGATGTCAAAAGCTTTTATTTAAAATTTTATGAACATCGGCGCTCGTTTGAAATATAAATTTAAACTTTCAATTTTGCTCAATCAGAGGAAAACCCATCTAATATTTTCATGTCAAATGCTTCTATTTTAAATTTCATGGAGATCCGAGCTCATTTGAAATATTAATTTAAAGTTTCAATTTTACACAATCAGAGGAAAACCCACCTAATATTTTAATGTCAAATGCTTCCATTTAAAATTTCACAAAGATCAGATCTCGTTTGAAATATTAATTTAAAGTTTCAATTTTTCTTAATCAGAGGAAAACCCACCTAATATTTTGATGTCAAATGCTTCTATTTTAAATTTCATGGAGATCCTAGCTCGTTTGAAACATTAATTTCAAGTTTCAATTTTACATAATCAGAAGAAAACCACCTAATAATTTAATGTCAAATGCTTCCATTTTAAATTTGACGAAGATCGGATCTCGTTTGAAATATTAATTTAAAGTTTTAATTTTTCTCAATCAAAGGAAAGCCCACCTAATATTTTGATGTCAAATGCCTCTATTTTAAATTTAATGGAGATCTGAACTCATTTGAAATATTAATTTCAAGTTTCAATTTTACACAATCAATGGAAAACCCACCTAATATTTTGATGTCAAATAATTCCAATTTAAATTTCACGAAGACCGGAGCTCATTTGAAATATTAATTTAAAGTTTCAATTTTTCTCAATCAGAGGAAAACCAATCTAATATTTTGATGTCAAATGCTTCCATTTTAAATTTCATGAACATTCGAGCTCATTTGACATATTAAGTTAAAGTTTCAATTTTGCTCTCGGACATGAAACGTGCAAGAAAAAAGTTTGAATTTTGCACAATAAGAGGAAAACCCAACTAATATTTTGATTTCAAATGCTTCCATTTAAAATTTCATGAACATCAGACCTCATTTGAAATATTATTCTATGTTGGAATTATGTTATATTTGTCATCAGTGAAAACACTTATTCGATTCAGAATGCTTATCGAGATTATCACTCAGTCCACAGCTTATACTGAGCATTCAGTAATCACCTTAGAAAGCTCAGCGGTTAAACAGTTCAAACCGAGCAGAATAGTGGTCACTGAGCATATGAACAGTTCAGCAGTGTTTACTGAGAAGAGCAACATGTACCGAGTAGACGGTAGTCACCGAGCTTCACCATAACTATCGAGTCACCAGCGGTTACCGAGTGACACTATATCTACCGAGTCACCAATGGCTACCGAGTTCCAAGCTACACTTCGAGACTAGTATGGACCGAGCTTCTACTCTTAAAGAGAGCATGACGATGCCGAGTATTATAGTGGATGCCGAGTATCAGAAGATCACCGAGCCAGCTTGAGGAACCCGATCTTCTACCAACTCAGTAATATTTTGTTTACTTATGAATGGCCGACTCAGGAATAAGTCTATTTTGTTTATTTGTATTTGGCCGACCTTGTAAATTGTAATTATGGGAACGGTATATATATGTAATGTGATATATCATCTGAAGTGTGAAATTAAGAGTAATCAGCGAAAAGCAGTAGCAGAGCAAAGCATTTTTGCAAGGTCAGTAAAGGAGCAGAATAGCCATATCTTTCACAGAAGGTGATCAGTACTCAAAGGATCTTATCAGCAATAAAGTTGTAATTCAAGATCTACTGTTTCATCCTAACAGTTGAATCAGTTTGTAAATCCTTTAACAGGGTAGACTTAACAGTCTTTCATAAATCTCCTAACAGAGTGCATACTTCATTGTATGTTTGTAAATCCTCTAACAAGGTGGACCTAGCAGTCCTAATTGCTTCTAACAGGGAAGATCATCAGAAGTGATCAATGTAAGCCTTAACCGGCCAACTTTATACTGCA
>MU228392.1:335753-384909 GCA_018584345.1 Thuja plicata | reverse complement strand
TTGCAGTAGATTAGATAAATGAATGGTCAAGTATATACAAGTGCAGAAATGATTTAAAGTTTTAAAAGTTACTGATTCACCCCTCCCCTCTCAGTAACTTGGCTAGTCTTGATTATTTCCAACAATTCTAAACTTTCAATTTTGCTCAATCAGATGAAAACCCGCCTAATATTTTGATGTCAAATATTTCTATTTTGCATTTCACAGAGATACAAGCTCGTTTGAAATATTAATTTGAAGTTTCAAATTTACACAATTAGAGGAAAACCCACCTAATATGTTAATGTCAAATGCTTCCATTTTAAATTTCATGAAGATCAGATCTCGTTTGAAATATTAATGTAAAGTTTCAATTTTGCTCAATATGAGAAAAACCCACCTAATATTTTGATGTCAAATGCCTCTATTTTAAATTTCATGGTGATCCGAGCTCGTTTGAAATATTAATATAAACTTTCAATTTTGCTCAATCAGAGGAAAACCCACCTAATATTTTGATGTCAAATGCTTCTAGTTTAAATTTCACGAACATCTGAGCTCGTTTGAAATATTAATTTAAAGTTTCTATTTTACACAATACGAGTAAAACCCACCTAATATTTTAATGTCAAATTATTCCATTTTAAATTTCACAAAGATCGGATCTTGTTTGAAATATTAATTTAAAGTTTCAATTTTGCTCAAGCAGTTGAAAACCCACCTAAGATTTTGATGTCAAATGCTTCTATTTTAAATTTCATGGAGAACCGAGCTCGTTTGAAACATCAATTTCAACTTTAAATTTCAAACAATCAGAGGGAAACCCAGCTAATATTTTGATGTCAAATGCTTTCAATTTAAATTTCACAAAGATCGGAGCTTGTTTGAAATATTAATTTAAAGTTTCAATTTTGCTCAATCAGAGGAAAACCCACCTAATATTTTAATGTCAAATGCTTCCATGTTAAATTTCAAGAAGATTCGAGGTTGTTTGAAATATTAATTTGAAATTTCAATTATGCTCAATCAGAGGAAAACCCACCTATTATATTGATGTCAAATGTTTCTATTTTGAATTTCATAGAGATCTGAGCTAATTTGAAATATTATTTTAAAGTTTCAATTTTACAGAATCAGAGGAAACCACTGAATATTTTAATGTCAAAAGCTTCCATTTTAAATTTTATGAAGATCAGATCTTGTTTCAAATATTAATTTAAAGTTTCAATTTCACTCAATCAGAGGAAAACCCACCTAATATTTTGATGTCAAATGCCTCTATTTTAAATTTCACGGAGATCCGAGCCCGTTTGAAAGATTAATTTCAAGTTTCAATTTTACACAATCAGTTGAAAACCCACCATATATTTTGATGTCAAATGATTCAAATTTAAATTTTACGAAGATCAGAGCTCATTTGAAATATTAATTTAAAGTTTCAATTTTGCCTAATCAGAGGAAATCCCACCTAATATTTTGATGTCAAATGCTTCCATTTTAAATTTCATGAAGATCAAAGATCATTTGGAATATTATTTTAAAGTTTCCATTTTGCTCCCAAATGTAAAATGTATCACAAAAAGTTTCAGTTTTGCACAATCAGAGGAAAACCCACCTAATATTTTGATGTCAAATGCTTCCATTTTAAATTTGATGAACATCGGAGCTCGATTGAATTATTATTGTAAAATTTTAATTTTGCTCAATCAGAGGAAAACCCACATAATATTTTGATGTCAAATGCTTCTATTTTAAATTTCATGGAGATCCGAGCTTGTTTTAAATATTATTTTAAATTTTAAATTTTACACAATCAGAGGAAAACCCACCTAATATTTTAATGTCAAATGCTTCCATTTTTAATTTCACAAAGATCGGATCTCGTTTGAAATATTAATTTAAAGTTTCAACTTTCTTCAAACAAAGGACACCTAATATTTTAATGTCAAATGCTTCTATTTTAAATTTCATGGAGATCTGAGCTCGTTTGAAACATTAATTTTAAGTTTCAATTTTACACAATCAGACGAAAAAACAACTAATATTTTGATGTCAAATGCTTCCAATTTAAATTTCATGAAGATCAGAGATCGTTCAAAATATTAAGTTAATGTTTCAATTTTGCTCAATCAAAGAATAACCCGCCTAATGTTTTCATGTCAAATGCTTCCATTTTAAATTTCACAAAAATCTGAGCTCGTTTGATATATTAAGTTAAAGTTTTAATTTTGCTCCCAGACATAAAATGTGCAACAAAAAAGTTTCAATTTTGCACAATTAGAGGAAAACCCACCTAATATTTTGATGTCAAATGCTTCCATTTTAAATTTCACGAACATTAGAGCTCGTTTGAAATATTAATTAAAACTTTAAATTTTGCTCAATCAGAGGAAAACCACCCACTATTTTAATGTCAAATGCTTCTATTTTTAATTTCACGGAGATCTAAGCTTGTTTGAAATATTAATTTAAAGTTTCAATTTTACACAATCAGAGGAAAACTCGCCGAATATTTTAATTTTAAATGCTTCCATTTTAAATTTCACGAAGATCGGATCTTGTTTGAAATATTAATTTAAAGTTTCAATTTTGCTCAATCAGAAGAAAACCCACCTAATATTTTGATGTCAAATCCCTCTATTTTATATTTTACAGAGATCTGAGCTAGTTTGAAATATTAATTTCAAGTTTCAATTTTACACAATCAATGGAAAACCCACCTAATATTTTGATGTCAAATGCTTCTAATTTAAATTTTACGAAGATCGGAGCTCGTTTGAAATATAAATTTAAAGTTTCAATTTTGCTCAATCAGAGGAAAAACACGTAATATTTTGATATGAAATGCTTCCATTTTCAATTTCACGAAGATCCAAGCTCATTAGGAATATTAATTTAAAGTTTCAATTTTCCTCCCAGATGTAAAACGTGTCAATAAAAAGTTTTAGTTTTTCACAATCAGAGGAAAACCCACCTAACATTTTGATGTCAAATGCCATTTTAAATTTCATTAACATCTGAGCTCATTTGAAATATTAATTTAAACATTCAATTTTGCTCAATCAGAGGAAAACCCACCTAATATTTTGATCTCAAATGCTTCTATTTTAAATTTCACAGACATCCAAGCTCATTTGAAATATTAATTTAAAGTTTCAATTTTACAGAATCAGAGGAAAACCCACCTAATATTTTAATGTCAAATGCTTCCGTTTTAAATTTCACGAAGATAGGATCTCATTTGAAATATTATTTAAATTTTCAATTTTACTCTATCAGAGGAAAAACCACCTGATATTTTGATGTCAAATACTTCTATTTTAAATTTCATGGAGATTTGAGCTCATTTAAAACATTAATTTCAATTTTCAATTTTGCACAATCATAGGAAAACCCACCTAATATTTTGATGTCAAATGCTTCCAATTTAAATTTCATGAAGATCGGAGCTCGTTTGAAATATTAATTTAAAGTTTCAATTTTTCTCAATCAAAGGAAAACCCACCTAATATTTTGATGTCAAATGCTTCCATTTTAAATTTCACGAAAATCTAAGCTTGTTTGAAATATTAAGTTAAAGTTTCAATTTTTCTCCCAAACGTGAAATGTGCAACAAAAAATTTTCAATTTTGCACAATCAGAGAAAAACCCGCCAAATATTTAGATGTCAAATACTTCCATTTTAAGTTTTAGGAACATCGGAGCTCGTTTGAAATATTAATTTAAACTTTTAATTTTGCCCATTCAGAGGAAAACCCACCTAATATTTTGATGTCAAATGCTTCTATTTTGAATTTCATGGAGATCCGAGCTCGTTTGAAATATTAATTTGAAGTTTCAATTTTACATAATCAGAGGAAAACCCACCTAATATTTTAATGTCAAATGCTTCCATTTTAAATTTCATGAAGATCCGATCTCATTTGAAATAATAATTTAAAGTTTGAATTTTGCTCAATCAGAGGAAAGCCCACCTAATATTTTGATTTCAAATGCTTCCATTTTAAATTTCAGGGAGATCCGAGCTGGTTTGAAATATTAATTTCAAGTTTCAATTTTACTTAATCAGTGGAAAACCCACCTAATATTTTGTTGTTAAATGCTTCCAATTTAAATTTCACAAAGATCAAAGCTCGTTAGAAATATTAATTTAAAGTTTTAATTTTGCTCAATCAGAGGAAAACCCACCTAATATTTTGATGTTTAAAGCTTCCATTTTAAATTTCATGAAGATCCAAGCTTCTTTAGAATATTAGTTTAAAGTTTCAATTTAGCTCCCGGACATAAAAAAAAAGGTGACAAAAATGTTTCAATTTTGCACAATAAGAGGAAAACCCACCTAATATTTTGATATCAAAAAATTCCATTTTAAATTTCAGGAATATCCAAGCTCCTTTGGAATATTAATTTAAAGTTTCAATTTTGCTCCCGGACGTAAAACGTGTCACAAAAAAGTTTCAATATTGCACAATCAAAGGAAAACCCACCTAATATTTGATTTTATTGCTTCCATTTTGAACTTCACGAACATCAAAGCTCATTTGAAATATTAATTTAAGCTCTCAATATTGCTCCATCAGAGGAAAACCCACCTAATATTTTGATGTCAAATGCTTCTATTTTAAATTTCACGGAGATCCGAGCTCATTTGAAATATGAATTTAAAGTTTCAATTTTACACAATCAAAGGAAAACCCACCTAATATTTTAATGTCAAATGCTTCCATTTTAAATTTCATGAAGATCAGATCTCGTTTGACATATTAATTTAAAGTTTCAATTTTTCTCAATCAGAGGAAAACCCACCTAATATTTTTATGTCAAATGCCTCTACTTTAAATTTTATGGAGATTCGAGCTCATTTGAAACATTATTTTCAAGTTTCAATTTTACACAATCAGGGGAAAACCAATCTAATATTTTGATGTGAAATGTTTCCAATTTAAATTTCACGAAGATCGGAGGTCATTTGAAATATTAATTTAAAGTTTCAATTTTTCTCAATCAGAGGAAAACCCACCTAATATTTTGATGTCAAATGCTACCATTTTAAATTTCACAAACATCGGAGGTCATTTGAAATATTAAAAGAAAGTTTCAATTTTGCTCAATCAGAGGAAAACCCACCTAATATTTTGATGTCAAATGCTACCATTTTAAATTTCATGAAGATCCAATCTTGTTTGGAATATTAATTTAAAGTTTCAATTTTGCTCCTGGACGTAAAATGTGTCACCAAAAAGTTTCAATTTTGCACAATCAAAGGAAAACCCACCTAATATTTTGATGTCAAATGTTTCCATTTTAAATTTCATGAACATCAGAGCTTGTTTGAAATATTAGTTTAAAATTTCAATTTTACACAATCAGAGGAAAACCCACCTAATAGTTTAATGTCAAAAGCTTACATTTTAAATTTCATGAAGATTGGATCTTATTTGACATATAAAATTAAAGTTTCAATTTTTCTCAATCAGAGGAAAAACCACCGAATATTTTGATGTCATTTAAATTTCAGGGAGATCCGAGCTCGTTTGAAACATTAATTTCAATTTTCAATTTTACAAAATCAGTGGAAAACCCACCTAATATTTTGATGTCAAATGCTTCCATTTTAAATTTCACGAAGATCCGAGCTCATTTGAAATATTAAGTTAAAGTTTCAATTTTACTCCCAGATGTGAAACGTGCAACAAAAAAGTTTAAATTTTGCACAATCAGAGGAAAACCCACCTAATATTTTGATGTCAAATGCTTCCATTTTAAATTTCAGGAACATCAAAGCTCGTTTGAAATATTAATTAAAACTTCAAATTTTGCTCAATCAGAGGAAAACCCACCTAATATTTTGATGTCAAATGCTTCTATTTTGAATTTCACAGAGATCCAAGACCGTATGAAATATTAATATAAAGTTTCAATTTTACACAATCATAGGAAAACCCACCTAATATTTTAATGTCAAATGCTTCCATTTTAAATTTCGTGAAGATCAGATCTCGTTTGGAACATTAATTTAAATTTTCAATTTTTCTCAATCAGAGGAAAACCCACCTAATATTTTGATGTCAAATGCCTCTTTTAAATTTCATAAAGATCTGAGCTTGTTTGAAATATTAATTTCAAGTTTTAATTTTATACAATAAGTGGAAAAATAACCTAATATTTCTATGTCAAATGCTTCCAATTTAAATTTCACGAAGATCAGAACTGGTTTGAAATATTAATTTAAAGTTTTATTTTTTCTCAATCATAGGAAAACCCACCTAATATTTTGATGTCAGATTATTCCATTTTAAATTTCACCAAGATACAAGCTCGTTTGAAATATTAATTTCAAATTTCAATTTTATACAATAAGTGGAAAACTTACCTAATATTTTAATGTCAAATGCTTCCAATTTAAATTTCACGAAGATCGGAACTAGTTTGAAATATTAATTTAAAGTTTCAATTTTTCACAATCAGAGGAAAACCCACCTAATATTTTGTTGTCAAATGGTTCCATTTTAAATTTCATGAACATCGAAGCTCGTTTGAAATATTAATTTAAACTTTCAATTTTGCTCAATCAGAGGAAAACCAACCTACTATTTTGATGTCAAATGCTTCTATTTTAAATTTCATAGAGATCCGAGCTCGTTTGAAATATTAATTTAAAGTTTCAATTTTACACAATTAGAGGAAAACCCACCTAATATTTTGATGTCAAATGCTTCTATTTTAAATTTCATAGAGATATGAGCTTGCTTGAAATATTAATTTCAACTTTCAATTTTACACAATTAGAGGAAAACCCACATAATATTTTGATGTCAAATGCTTCCAATTTAAATTTCACGAAGATTCGAGCTCGTTTGAAATATTAATTTAAATTTTCAATTTTGCTTAATCAGAGTAAAACCCACCTAATATTTTGATGTCAAAGGCTTTAATTTTAAATTTCACGAAGATTCGAGCTCGTTTGAAATATTAAGTTAAAGTTTCAATTTTGTTCCTTGACTTCAAACGTGCAACAAAAAAGTTTCAATTTTGCACAATCAGAGGAAAACCCACCTAATATTTGATGTCAAATGCTTCCATTTTAAATTTCATTAACATCGGAGCTCGTTTGAAATATTAATTTAAACTTTGAATTATGCTCAATCAGAGGAAAACCCACCTAATATTTTGATGTCAAATGCTTCTATATTGAATTTCACGGAGATCTAAGCTCATTTGAAATATTTATTTTAATTTTTAATTTTACACAATCAGAGGCTAATCTACCTAATATTTTAATGTCAAATGCTTCCATTTTAAATTTCACGAAGATTGGATCTTGTTAGAAATATTAATTTAAAGTTTCAATTTTGCTCAATCAGAGGAAAACCCACCTAATATTTTGTTGTCAAATGCCTCTATTTTAAATTTCACAGATATGCGAGCTTGTTTGAAATATTAATTTCAAGTTTCAATTTTACACAATCAGTGGAAAATCCACCTAATATTTTGATGTCAAATGCTTCCAATATAAATTTCATGAAGATCAGAGATCGTTTGAAATATTAATTTAAAGTTTCAATTTTGCTCAAGCAGAGGAAAACCCACCTAATATTTTGATGTCAAATGCTTCCATTTTAAATTTCATGAAGATCCAAGCTCATTTGGAATATTAATTTAAAGTTTCAATTTTGCTCCTAGAGGTAAAACGTGTCACAAAAAAGTTTTAATTTTGCACAATCAGAGGAAAACCCACCTAATATTTTGATGTCAAAGGCTTCCATTCTAAATTTCATGAACATCAGAGCTCGTTTGAAATATTAATTTAAACTTTCAATTTTTCTCAATCAAAGGAAAACCCTCCTAATATTTTGATGTCAAATGCTTCTATTTTAAATTTCATGGAGATCCGAACTTGTTTGAAATATTAATTTAAAGTTTCAATTTTACACAATCAGAGGAAAACCAACATAATATTTTAATGTCAAATGCTTCCATTTTAAATTTCACAAAGATCAGATCTCGTTTGAAATATTAATTTAAAGTTTCAATTTTGCTCAATCAAAGGAAATCCCACCTAATATTTTGATGTCAAATGCTTCTATTTTAAATTTCATGGAGATCCGAGCTCGTTTGAAACATTAATTTCAAGTTTCAATTTTACACAATCAGAGGAAAAGCCACCTAATATTTTGATGTCAAATGCTTCTAATTTAAATTTCACGAAGATCGAAGCTCGTTTGAAATATTAATTTAAAGTTTCAATTTTTCTCAATCAGAGGAAAGCCCACCTAATATTTTGATGTCAAATGCTTCCATTTTAAGTTTCATGAATATCCAAGTTCATTCTAAATATTAAGTTAAAGTTTCAATTTTGCTCCCAAACGTGAAATGTGCAACAAAAAAGTTTGAATTTTGCACAATCAGAGGAAAACCCACCTAATATTTTGATTTCAAATGCCTCTATTTTAAATTTCATGGAGATCCGAGCTCATTTGAAATATTAATTTCAAGTTTCAATTTTAAACAATCAGTTGAAAACCCCACCTAATATTTTGATGTTAAATGCTTCCAATTTAAATTTCACAAAGATTGGAGCTCATTTGAAATGTTAATTTAAAGTTTCAATTTTACTCAATCAGAGGAAAACCCACCCAATATTTTGACGTCAAATGCTTTCATTTTAAATTCCATGAAGATCCAAGCTCGTTTGGAATATTAATTTAAAGTTTCAGTTTTGCTCCCGGACGTAAAACGTGTCACAAAAAAGTTTCAATTTTGCACAATCAGAGGAAAACCCATCTAATATTTTGATGTCAAATGCTTCCATTTTAAATTTCACGATCATCGGAGATCATTTGAAATATTAATTTAAACTTTCAATTTTGCTCAATCAAAGGAAAACCCACCTAATATTTTAATTTCAAATGCTTCTATTTTAAATTTCACAGATATCCGAGCTCGTTTGAAATATTACTTTAAAGTTTCAATTTTACACAATAAGAGGAAAACCCACCAAATATTTCAATGTCAAATGCTTCCATTTTAAATTTCATGAAGATTGGATCTTGTTTGAAATATTAATTTAAAGTTTCAATTTTGCTCAATCAGAGGAAAACCCACCTAATATTTTGATGTAAAATGCTTCTGTTTTAAATTTCATGGAGATCCGATCTCACTTGAAACATTAATTTCAAGTTTCAATTTTACACAATCAGAGGAAAACCCACCTAATATTTTTATGTCAAATGCTTCCAATTTAAATTTCACAAAGATCGGAGCTCGTTTGAAATATTAATTTAAAGTTTCAACTTTGCTCAATCAGAGGAAAACCCACCTGATATTTTGATGTCAAATGCTTCTATTAGTAATAACTGAAAGGGGGGGATGAATTAGTGGCCTCAAAATTTATCCTTAAAAACTTAACCACCAATCTATAAACCTAAGATTATTATGTATCTACAAGATGCATGCCATGAAATACTTTATAAAGATTAATTGTCTGTCAGTTTTCCTTGTCTATCCTTATTCTGCTTGATTACTGATAAGCAGTATAACTATTTACTGAAACTCAGTAAATAAGTAGAGTATACCGATCAATCTAGAATTAACTATGTGAGATGTAAAATAGTAAAGTAATAAACCACACACAAATAACACATGGATTTTAACCTGGAAACCCTATTAAGGGAAAAAATCACTGGGACCGATACCCCAAATTTTCACTCTTCTGAAGTGAGCCCTGTTAGGAGCCAACCCTGTTAAAGGTTACAAACACATTGTTAAGTGTGACCTTGTTAGAGGATTTTATACATAGAGGTTGTCACTTAGTATCAGGCATCTATTGCTACCATTCTTGAATCAGCCTCCTTCTTAGACTATCAATAGGTATCAGGAAAATCCAATTCTACTTTCATGAATCAACCTTTTTGGCAATCCTTTGGATGTACCTCCATATATAGAAGACTGTTAAGTCCTGCTTGGTTAAGAGAGTTGATGCTTCAATGGTTAAACTAAAACACTATGACATGTTCATGATGCAACTTTGAATTGCAGATTTTCATATCTATTTAAGTACATTACCTCTCTAATCAATGTATCAATTCAATTCTTTTGTGCTCCACACTTTCTTCTCTATGATGTTGTGCTTACTGTTTGTTGGTGTCTACAAAATTCCTTAGCTCTACTTCAGCTTGATTGATCAGGACTGTATGAATTTGTTCTTCATTAGTTTTTCCTCAACATTCTCTTTCTATTCACTCCCCTTAATCCCATTTTCATGCATGAATGACTCGTATGAAAATGAACTAAACTTGTCTCTTATATAGACATAATATTCATTTTCTTGATTCTTGATTCTTGGTATGAAAAATAATCCAGTCAATCTGATTTAAAGCATAACTCCTAATTTGTCTCATAGAAATCTTATTTCCAACTGTACAAATCATCTTTAATTCATTCACTTAACTCTGGTCAAATAAAACAAAGAAAACAACCAGTTAAGTCTTTCTTTTAGCCCTGCCAGCTAGATATTTTTTCATTTT
Source organism: Thuja plicata (assembly GCA_018584345.1). NCBI lineage: Eukaryota > Viridiplantae > Streptophyta > Pinopsida > Cupressales > Cupressaceae > Thuja > Thuja plicata. The sequence continues at coordinate 374,404 of MU228392.1, read as the reverse complement.
TTGAACTCTGTGTTCTTTCGGTCAACTCTACATTTAGTCATCAGTGACAACTAACAGTTCCATCGGTGAGAGTCCAGTTAGCTTCATGATCTCTATCTTTCGGGCATCATTGAAAATTTACTCATTGGGCAACCTTGATTTTGCTTGTCGGGAAACCTTCTAACTTTTCTCATCAGGCACTCTATGGTTCTACTTTGCCGAGAAACATTGTTCTTCTTGTCGTCTGGTATCACTATGACTTGTCATCTTTGCTCTATCCATCGGTGTGAACTTCGTCGGTGTTGTTTGTCACTTAGTGAGTACATGACTTTTATGTATTTCTAGATGTATAACCTTGGTTCCTTTGGTTCTTTGAAGTCTTTGGAATTATGTGCATGATTGTATAGATGATATCAAGTTGATATCAATGACAATACAAACCATTAATTATTTTAATGACTTGCATTATCTTCAACTTAACATTGTCACACATTCAATCAATTACATGTCATCAATCTCTCCCTTTGGCATTGATGGAAACATACTATATTATCACACTATACTATTTCTAATATAATATGAAATACAATAGTTGAGATTCATCAAACTACCAATCATTTTTTTTTGATAACCGATAAAAATGTCTGACCATCGGTAAGCTCTTGTTTTAGCTTAGATTTGAATCTTGCAGCTCTCTATATTTCTTCTTCTGATGTGTTGCATTCTTTCCTTGTGTCAATTTCTCTCTCTTGACTGTTTCTTCTCTTTTTATCTCTTTTTCTCTTGTCAGCAACTGTCCCTTTGTATAATCTCTCTCCCTATGGATATGATCTCTCCCTGTTGGAGTAATCTGATAATGGATAATCTTTGTCTTCCTTTTTGTTTGAAGTTCATCTTTTTTCTTGCATCACCATGAATGATATTTTTATAATATGTACGCTGATGCAGCCTTTAGTCATTTTACTAACTAGTAGACAAGGGTTTGACCCCTAGTTTGTTCCTCAAGTATTCAAATGTATCCCTGGGCAGTGGCTTGGTGAAGATATCGGCCAATTGTTCTTTGGATTGCACATACTCAAGTATCACCTCATTTTCTTGAACTTGTTCTCTATAATAATGATACTTGATGGTAATGTGTTTAGTCTTAGCATGCATGACTAGATTCTTGGAAATTTTTATTGCACTAGTATTATCACAATAGATAATCACTGGTTCTAGGATCTTCATATGCATACCTTCCAGTAATTGTTTGACCCATGCAATATTTTAGAAATTTGTAGCAACAACAACATACTATGCTTCTGCAGTAGACTGAGAGATGCATCCTTGCTTCTTTCTAATCCAAGTGACAAGTCTTTTACCCATAAATAATGTTCCTCCAGTTGTGCTCTCTCGGTCATCAAGATTTCTAGCCCAATCAGCATCGGTAAACACCTTAAGATCAAATTTGCCTTTTCTTTTATACCATAAGCCATATTCCTCAGTATTCTTCAGATATCTTAGAATTATTTTCACATCAGTCATATTGGATTTCCTAGGGTTAGCAGAAAATCTAGCAACAATTCCTACTGCATGTGCAGTATCTGGTCTAGTATGGACAACATACATGAGTTTACCTATCATTGATCTATACAAAGTCTGATTTACCTTTGGTTTCTTGTCCTCTTTTGTCAACTTACATCTAGTAGCCATCGGTGTTTCAAATGGTTTGGAATCTTCCATCTTGAATATTTTCAAGACCTCTTTAATGTATTTGGACTGTGTAATGAAAATACCTTCACATTGTTGCATAATCTGTAGACCAAGAAAGAACTTGTTCTCTCCAAACAAAGACATCTCAAACTCTTTTCTCATCTCATTAGCAAATTATTTGCATAGCATATCATTGCCTCCAAATATGATGTCATCAACAAATATTTTAGCAATCAAAGTGTTAGCATCAGTATCTTCCTTCAAATAAAGATAACTATTTTCACCAGTCCTTACAAATCCAATACTTATTAGATAGGAATAAAGTCATTCATACCAGGTTCTAGAATCTTGTTTCAATCCATACAAGGCTTTGTGAAGTCTATGTACCTTGTTTTTCTTTTCTAGATCTACAAACTCTTATGGTTGTTCAATGTATACCTCTTCTTCAAGTATTCCATTTAGGAATGTTGACTTGACGTCCATCTGATATACCTTGAATCCTTTGAATGTAGCATAAGAAAGTAGTATTCTTACTCCTTCTAACCTAGAAATGGGTGCAAAGGTCTCTCCATAGTCTATACCTTCCTCTTGTGCATACCCCTTGCATACTAGTTTTTCTTTGTTTCTTGTGACTTCTCCATTCTCATTCAGCTTATTCCTGAATATCCATTTAGTACCAATGAAATTCTTGTCATCTGGTCTTGGCACAAGTGACCATGTTTTGTTTTTCTCAATTTGCTCAATCTCATCATTCATAGCACTTATCCATTCTTCATTATCAAGTGCAGCATTGACAGATTTTGGCTCAAACTCACAAATTAAACAACTTGAGTTTAAAGACTTACTTCTTGTTCTTGTACAACCTTTCTTATCTCCTATGATATGGATCTCTGGATGGTTCCATCTTACATATCTAGAAAGTACAAGTACAGATCTTTGTGTATCAGCTCGATCATCATTTTGATCATCATCCTGTTCTTCATCACCTTGCACATTATTTTGATCATCATCCTGACCATTAATAATTGTAGCCTGATCATCAGTTGCAACATTCTATTGTTCTAGAATTAAGCATTGTTGCTCATGTAGAGTGTTAGGTTCTTCATAGTATACAAACTTGTTGTAGTCCTCTAGTTCTTTTGTGCTTTCTAGCTCATTCTTTTCTGCAAATTCATCTATCTTTACATTTGCACTTTCAATAATTTTGTTAGAAGCCTTGATAAGACATTTATAATCTTTTCTCTTGGTGGAATACCCTAGAAAGATAGCTTCATCACTTTTGGTGTCAAGCTTTCCATTTCTATCATCCTTTAAGACATAACATTTACTACCAAATATTTTGAAGTAACTTACATTGGGTGTTTTACCATACCATAGCTCATATGGTTTCTTATTTGTGTCCTTCAATTGTACTCTATTTAATGTGTAGACAATAGTACTGACATCTTCCCTCCAATAGATTTGGGTGATGCCTTTCTCTATCATCAGTGTTCTTGCACAATCAACTATGGATCTATTCCTTCTCTTAGCAATCCCATTTTGCTATGGTGTTCTTGGTGCAAAAACCTATCTTTTTATACCATGCTCATTACAGAAATTAGTGAATTCATCTGATATAAACTCACCTCCTCTATCTGATCTTAAGCATTTCAAATCCTTACCACTTTTTTTCTCTACCATAGCCTTATACCATTTAAAAAACTTGAATTCTTTAGATTTATCTTTTAGAAACATAACTATCATCATTCTAGAGTAATTATCAACAAAGAGAATAAAATACCTATCCCATAATAACTCTTTGTCCTCATTTGTCCACATAGATCAGTATGGACTAATTCTAGAATATCATCAGATGTATGGGTTTTACTTTTGAAACTAAACTTTGTCATTTTACCTTTTTGACAATTCTTGCACATGATGTTGTCGAGCTTTGACATCGTCGGTAAGCCTCTTACATTTCTCCTTCTACTTATTTTCATCATGTTGTCAAAATTCACATGACACAATCTTTTGTGCCATAACCATATGTCTTCATTTCTAGCCATTAAGCAAGTGGTGTTAGCATCATTCAGATAGAATAAGTTACCTTTTGTATGTTCATCGGTACCAATCAATCTTCCTGATTCATTGAAGATCTTTGCCTTCTTATTCTCAAATGCTACTCTATGACCTGAATTATTTAGCTGAGAAACACTCAACATATTATATTTCAATCCTTTTACCCAATAAGTATTTTCACATTTAATCAGGTTATTCAACATTATAGTTCCTTTACCTTCAACTGGACAAGGTGTATCATTACCCATTCTTACTGTACCACCATTTTAATAATCAAAAGTGTTAAAATTTTCTTTGTCACCGGTCATATGGTGAGTGTAGCCACTATCTATAATCTAGATGTCATTCTTGCTAACCTTAGATATGAGTGTAGTTTCTACATACCTTTCATCTTCATCTGAATCATCTTTCATAGCCACAAATACCATCTCGATGTCATCATTAGGTTCAGTGTCAGTATCTTCATCTTTTCAAGAAGCAAGGTAGTTGGCTTTCTTGCCTTTGTCCTTGTAGTCTCAGGTATCTCTTCTTTTTGATTGTCGGTAGCTTTTGTAATCTTTGTTATCACCTCTGTCAGATTTATTCTCAAAAGGTCTATCATTACCTCTGTCATCTTTTCTTTTGTTAGGACATCTTGCAGCAAAGTGTCCAATCTCTTTACAATTAAAGCATACAAGTGGAAACTTGCCTTTGTATTTACCTTTTCCTCTCTGCATTCTTCTAGCCATAAATGCTTCTATTTCATCTATATCTTCTTCTTCACTTTCACTTTCAATATCTCTTCTAGATGTGTGTCTTTGACTTGATTTGCTTATTCTCATAGAAGACTTAATTGCAAATTCTAAGTTTGGTAAGACACTATTATCAAAGTTATTCATCTCAAATGAAATCAGTCTACCAATTAAACTATCAAGATTAACTGTATTGTTTGCTATTGCTCTCATTTCTTGAATAGCATAAACTATAATAGCATATATAGGAAGTAATGTTCTTAATATTTTACTTACCACTGTCTCCTCTTTAAGTGTACTTTTATTCTACTACTTTTATTCTTGTCTTGTACTGTGTGATGTTTTCTCCTTCTTCCATTCTGAGATCATCAAATTTTCCTCTAAGACTTTTTGCCTTGGCTCTCAGAACATTTGTATCACCTCCATGTACAAGATTTAGTTTTTCCCACATTTTCTTTGTTGTTTTGCAATCTTTGACATCTTCAAATTCAACATCAGAGAGTGGGGAAGAAAGCTCTATAACCATGCAGTTGTGTTCATGCTTTTTGATCAATTGATTTACTATTAATGATCTTGTGGGCAACACATATTCAGTATCTAGGAATTGAGTAACATCATTACCAATACCTGATAAGTGGAGTCTTATCCTACTTTTCCATGAAGCAAAGTTGTCTTTGTTCAACTTAGGCACATCTCGTATGTTCATCTTGTGATCTTTGACTTAGGTCTTGAAACCTTCCTTCTAAGAACATAAGCTCTAATACCAATTGTTAGTAATAACTGAGAGGGGGGGTGAATTAGTGGCCTCAAAATTTATCCTTAAAAACTTAACCACCAATCTATAAACCTGAGATTATTATGTCCCTACAAGATGCATATCACGAAATACTTTATAAAGATTAACTGTCTGTCAGTTTTCCTTGTCTTTCCTTATTCTCCTTGATTACCGATAAGCAGTATAACTATTTACTAAAACTCAGTAAATAAGAAGAGTATACCAATCAATCCAGAATTACCTATGTGAGATATAAAATAGTAAAGTAATAAACCACACACACATAACACATAGATTTTAACATGGAAACCATGTTAAGAGAAAAAAACCATTGGGACCGATACCCCAAATTTTCACTCTTCTGAAGTGAGCCCTGTTAGGAGCCAACCCTACTTAAGGTTACAAACACACTGTTAAGTGTGACCTTGTTAGAGGATTTTATACATAGAGGTTGTCACTTTGTATTAGGAATCTATTGCTACCATCCTTGAATTATCCTCCTTCTTAGACTGTCAATAGGTATCAGGAAAATCTAATGCTACTTTTGTGAATCAACCTATTTGGCACTCCTTGGGATGTACCTCAATATATAGAAGACTATTAAGTCCTGCTTGGTTAAGAGACTTGATGCTTCAATGGTTAAACTAAAACACTATGACCTGTTCATGATGCAACTTTGAATTGCATATTTTTAGATCTATTTAAGTACATTTCCTCTCTGATCAATGTATTAATTCAATTCTTTTGTGCTCCACACTTTCTTCTCTATGATGCTGTGCTTATTGTTCATTGGTGTCTGCAGAATTCCTTAGCTCTCCTTCAACTTGATTGATTAGGACTATATGAAGTTGTTCTTCATTAGTTTCTCTTCAACATCCTCTTTCTATTCACTCCCCTTAATCTCATTTTCATGCATGAATGACTCGTATAAAAATGAATTAAACTTGTCTCTTATATAGACATAATATTCATTTTCTTGATTCTTGGCATGAAAAATAATCCAGCTAATCTGATTTAAAGCATAACTCCTAATTTGTCTCATAGAAATCTTCTTTCCAACTATACAAATCAACTTTAAATCAAGCACTTAACTCTGGTCAAATAAAACAAAGAAAACAACTATTTAAGACTTTCTTTTAGCTCTGCCAGCTAGATATTTTCTCATTTTTTGAACTCTCTGTTCTGTCAGTCAACTCTACAATTAGTCATCAGTGAAAATTTACAAGTAAATTGGTGAGACTCCAGTTAGCTTCGTGATCTCCGTCAGTCGAGCATCATTGGAAATTTACTTGTCGAGCAACCTTGATTTTGCTCGTGACTTTTCATCTTTGCTCTGTCTGTCGGTGTGCACTCTGTTAGTGTTGTTTGTCACTTAGTGAAAAAATGAATTTTATGTATTGCTATAAGTATAACCTTGGTTCCTTTGGTTCTCTGAAGTCTTTGGCATTATGTGCATGACTATACAGATGATATCAAGTTGACATCAATGATAATACAAACCATTAATTGATTTAATGACTTGCATTATCTTCAACATAACATTGTCACACATTCAATTAGTTATATGTCATCAACTTCCATTTTAAATTTCACAAAGATTCAAGCTCGTTTGAAATATTAAGTTAAAGTTTCAATTTTTCTCCCAGACGTGAAACGTGCAACAAAAAATTTTCAATTTTGCACAATCAAAGGAAAACCCACCTAATATTTTGATGTCAAATGATTCCATTTTAAATTTCATGAACATCAGAGCTTGTTTGAAATATTAATTTAAAATTTCAATTTTTCTCAATCAGAGGAAAACCCACCTAATATTTTGATGTCAAATGCTTCTATTTTGAATTTAATGGAGATCTGAGCTTGTTTGAAATATTAATTTAAAGTTTCAATTTTACACAATTAGAGGAAAACCCACCTAATATTTTAATGTCAAATGCTTCCATTTTAAATTTCACGAAGATTGGATCTCATTTGAAATATTAATTTAAAGTTTCAATTTTGCTCAATCAGAGGAAAACCCACCTAATATTTTTATGTCAAATGCCTCTATTTTAAATTTCACAGAGATCCGAGCTCATTTGAAATATTAATTTCAAGTTTCAATTTTACATAATCAATGGAAAACCCACCTAATATTTTGATGTCAAATGCTTCCAATTTAAATTTCATGAAGATCAGAGCTCGTTTGAAATATTAATTAAAGTTTCAATTTTTCTCAATCAGAGGAAAACCCACCTAATATTTTGATGTCAAATGCTTCCATTTTAAATTTCATGAAGATCCAAGCTCGTTTGGAATATTAATTTAAAGTTTCAATTTTTCTCCCAGACGTAAAATGTGTCACAAAAAAGTTTCAATTTTGCACAATCAAAGAAAAACCCACCTAATATTTTGATGTCAAATGCTTCCATTTTAAATTTCAGGAACATCGGAGCTTGTTTGAAATATTAATTTAAACTTTCAACTTTTCTCAATCAGAGGAAAACCCACCTAATATTTTGATGTCAAATGCTTCTATTTCAAATTTCACGGAGATCTGAGCTCATTTGAAATATTAATTTAACGTTTCAATTTTACATAATCAGAGGAAAACCTACCTAATATTTTAATGTCAAATGCTTCCATTTTAAATTTCACGAAGATTGGATCTTGTTTGAAATATTAATTTAAAGTTTTGATTTTGCTCAATCAGAGGAAAACCCACCTAATATTTTGATTTCAAATGCTTCTATTTTAAATTTAATGGAGATCCGAGCTCATTTGAAACATTAATTTCAAGTTTCAATTTTACACAATCAGAGGAAAACCCACCTAATATTTTGATGTCAAATGCTTCCAATTTAAATTTCACGAAGATCGGAGCCTGTTTGAAATATTAATTTAAAGTTTCAATTTTTCTCAATCTAAGGAAAAACCACATAATATTTTGATGTTAAATTCTTCCATTTTAAATTTCACGAAGATCCGAGCTTGTTTGAAATATTAAGTTAAAGTTTCAATTTTGCTCCCAGACGTGAAACGTGCAATGAAAAAGTTTCAATTTTGCACAATCAGAGAAAAACCCACCTAATATTTTGATGTCAAATGCTTCCATTTTAAATTTCACGAACATCGGAGCTCTTTTAAAATATTAATTTAACCTTTCAATTTTGCTCAATCAGAGGAAAACCCACCTAATATTTTGATATCAAATGCTTCTATTTTAAAAACTACTAGGACCGGTACCCAAAATTTTTACTCTTCTGAAGTGAGCCCTATTAGGAGCCAACTCTGTTATGGTTACAAACACACTATTAAGTGAAACCTTGTTAGAGGATTTTATACATAGAGGTTGTCCCTTAGTATCGGGCATCTATTGCTACCATCCTTAAATCAGCCTCCTTCTTAGACTATCAATAGGTATCAGGAAAATCCATTGCTACTTTCATGAATCAACCTTTTTGGCACTCCTTGAGAGATACGTCAATATATAGAAGACTGTTAAGTCCTACTTGGTTAAGAGACTTGATGCTTCAATGGTTAAACTGAAACACTATGACCTGTTCATGATGCAACTTTGAATTCCAGATTTTTAGATCTATTTAAGTACATTACCTCTTTGACCAATGTATCAATTTGATCCTTGTGCTCCATTCTTTTTTTTATGTGATGTTGTGCTCACTGTTTGTCGATGTCTACAGAATTCCTTGGCTCTCCTTCAACTTGTTTGATCAGGACTGCATGAAGTTGTCCTTCATCAGTTTCTCTTCAGCATTCTCTTTCTATTCACTCCCCTTTATCCCTTCTTATGAATGAATTAGGCTTATCTCTTATATAGACATAATATTCATTTTCTTGATTCTTTATTCTTGGTGTGATAAACCATCCAGCCAATTAGATTTAAAGCATAAATCCTGATTTATCTTGTAGAGATCTTCTTGCCAACTGTATAAATCATCTTTAAATCAATCACTTAACTCAGGTCGAATAAAACAAAGTAGACAACCAGTTAAGTCTATCTTTTAGCTCTGCCAGCTAGATATTTTGTCATTTTCTGAACTCTCTATTTTATCGGTCACTTTTGCAGTTAGTCATTGGTGACAAATGATAGTTCCGTCGTTGAGACTCCAAATAGCTTCATGATCTCTTTCCTTTAGGAATCATTGGAATTCACTCATTGGGAAACCTTGACTTTTCTCATCGGGCAACCTTCTGACTTTTCTCGTTGGGCACTCTGTGGATCTACTTTGTCGGGAAATACTATTCTTCTGGTCATTGGGTATCACTGTGACTGTTCATCTTTTCTCTATTCGTCAGTGTGCACTTCGTCGATGTTGTTTCTCACTTAGTGAATACATGTCTTTTGTGTATTTCTAGAAGTATAACCTTGGTTCCTTTGATTCTCTAAAGCCTTTGGCATTATGTACATGACCATACAGATGATATTAAATTGACATCAATGACAATACAATCCATTAACTGATTTATTGACTTGCATTATCTTCAACTTAACATTATCAAACATTCAATCAGTTACATGTCATCAAATGCTTCTATTTTAAATTTCATGGAGATACGAGCTTGTTTGAAACATTAATTTCAAGTTTCAATTTTACACAATCAGAGGAAAACCCACCAAATATTTTGATGTCAAATGCATCTAATTTACATTTCACAAAGATCAGAGCTCGTTTGAAATATTAATTTAAAGTTTCAATTTTGCTCAATCAAAGGAAAACCCACCTAATATTTTGATGTCAAATGCTTCCATTTTAAATTTCACGAAGATCCGAGCTCATTTCAAATATTAAGTTAAAGTTTCAATTTTGCTCCCAGATGTGAAACATGCAAAAAAAAGTTTCAATTTTGCACAATCAGAGGAAAACCCACCTAATATTTTGTTATCAAATGCTTCCATTTTAAATTTCATGAACATCAAAGCTCGTTTGAAATATTAATTTAAACTTTCAATTTTTTTCAATCAGAGGAAAACCCACCTAATATTTTGATGTAAAATGCTTCTATTTTGAATTTCATAGAGATCTGAGCTCGTTTGAAATATTAATTTAAAGTTTTAATTTCACACAATCAGAGGAAAACCTGCCTAATATTTTAATGTCAAATGCTTCCATTTTAAATTTCACGGAGATCGGATCTCGCTTGAAATATTAATTTAAAGTTTCAATTTTGCTCAATCAGAGGAAAACCCACCTATTATTTTGATGTCAAATGATTCTATTTTAAATTTCATGGAGATTCAAGCTTGTTTGAAACATTAATTTCAAGTTTCAATTTTACAAAATCAGAGGAAAACCCACCTAACAGTTTGATGTCAACTCTTCCAATTTAAATTTCACAAAGATCGGAGCTCGTTTGAAATATTAATTTAAAGTGTCAATTTTTCTCAATCAGAGGAAACCCCACCTAATATTTTGATATCAAATGCTTCCATTTTAAATTTTACAAAAATCTGAGCTCATTTGAAATATTAAGTTAAAGTTTCAATTTGCTCCCAAAAGTTAAACGTGCAACAAAAAAGTTTCAATTTTGCACAATCAGAGGAAAACCCACCTAATATTTCGATGTCAAATGCTTCCATTTTAAATTTAATGAACATTGGAGCTCATTTGAAATATTAATTTAAAATTTCAATTTTTCTCAATCAAAGGAATACCCACCTAATATTTTGATGTCAAATGCTTCTATTTTAAATTTCACGGAGATCTGAGCTCATTTGAAATATTAATTTAAACTTTCAATTTTTCTCAATCAGAGCAAAACCCACCTAATATTTTGATGTCAAATGCCTCTATTTTAAATTTCACAGAGATCTGAGCTCGTTTGAAATATTAATTTCAAGTTTCAATTTTACACAATCAATGGAAAACCCACCTAATATTTTGATGTCAAATGCTTCCAATTTATATTTCATGAAGATCAGAGCTCCTTTGAAATATTAATTTAAAGTTTGAATTTTTCTTAATCAGAGGAAGACCCACCTAATATTTTGATGTCAAATGCTTCCATTTTAAATTTTATGAAGATCCAAGCTCGTTTGGAATATTAATTTAAAGTTTCAATTTTGCTCCCAAATGTAAAACGTGTCACAAAAAAGTTTCAATTTTGCACAATCAGAAGAAAACCCACCTAATATTTTCATGTCAAATGCTTCCATTTTAAATTTCACGAACATCGGAGCTCATTTGAAAAATTAATTTAGACTTTCAATTTTGCTCAAAATAGAGGAAAACCCACCGAATATTTTTATGTCAAATACTTATATTTTAAATTTCACAGAGATCCGAGCTCGTTTGAAATATTAATTTAAAGTTTCACTTTTACACAATCAAAGGAAAACCCACCTAATATTGTAATGTAAAATGCTTCCATTCTAAATTTCACGAAGATCAGATCTCGTTTAAAATATTAATTTAAAGTTTCAATTTTGCTCAATCAGAGGAAAACCCATCTAATATTTTAAAGTCAAATGCTTCTATTTTAAATTTAATGGAGAGCCAAGCTCATTTGAAACATTAATTTCAAGTTTCAATTTTACACAATCAGAGGAAAACCCACCTAATATTTTAATGTCAAATGCTTCCAATTTAAATTTCACAAAGATTGAAGCTTGTTTGAAATATTAAATTAAAGTTTCAATTTTTCTCAATCAGAGGAAAACCCACCTAATATTTTGATGTCAAATGCTTCCATTGTAAATTTCACGAAGATCCAAACTCATGTGAAATATTAAGTTAAAGTTTCAATTTTGCTCCCGGACGTGAAACATGCAACAAAAAAGTTTCAATTTTTGCACAAGGAGAGGAAAAACCACCTAATATTTTGATGTCAAATGCTTCCATTTTAAATTTCATGAAGATTCGAGCTCATTTGAAATATTAAGTAAAAGTTTCAATTTTGCTCTCGGACGTGAAACGTCCAACAAAAAAGTTTCAATTTTGCACAATCAGAGGAAAACCCACCTAATATTTTGAAGTCAAATGCTTCCATTTTAAATTTTAGGAACATCGGAGCTCATTTGGAATATTAATTTAAACTTTCAATTTTGCTCAATCAGAGGAAAACCCACCTAATATTTTGATGTCAAATGCTTCTATTTTGAATTTCATGGAGATCCGATCTCATTTGAAATATTAATTTAAAGTTTTAATTTTACACAATCAGAGGAAAACCCACCTAATATTTTAATGTCAAATGCTTCCATTTTAAATTTCAATAAGATCGGATCTCATTTGAAATATTATTTAAAGTTTCAATTTTGCTCAATCAGAGGAAAACCCACCTAATATTTTGATGTCAAATGCCTCTATTTTAAATTTCATAGAGATCCTAGCTCGTTTGAAATATTTATTTTAATTTTCAATTATACACAATCAGTGGAAAACTCACCTAATATTTTGATTTCAAATGCTCCCAATTTAAATTTCACGAAGATCGGAGCTCATTTGAAATATTAATTTAAAGTTTCAATTTTTCTCAATCAGAGGAAAACCCACCTAATATGTTGATCTCAAATGCTTCCATTTTAAATTTCATGAAGATCCAGGCTCATTTAAAATATTAATTTAAACTTTCAATTTTGCTCTTGGACGTAAAACGTGTCACAAAAAAGTTTCAATTTTGCACAATCAAAGGATAACCTACCTAATATTTTGATATCAAATACTTCCATTTTAAATTTCATGAACATCGGAGCTTGTTTGAAATATTAATTTAAACTTTCAATTTTGGTCAATCAGAGGAAAACCCACCTAATATTTTGATGTCAAATGCTTCTATTTTAAATTTCATGGAGATCAGAGCTTGTTTGAAATATTATTTTAAAGTTTCATTTTTACACAATCAGAGGAAAACCCACCTAATATTGTAATGTCAAATGCTTCCATTTTAAATTTCACGAAGATCGTATCTCATTTGAAATATTAATTTAAAGTTTCAATTTTGCTCAATCAGAGGAAATCCCACCTAATATTTTGATGTCAAATGCTTCTATTTTAAATTTCATGGAGATCCAAGCTCATTTGAAACATTAATTTCAAGTTTCAATTTTACACAATTAGAGGAAATCCCACCTAATATTTTGATATCAATTGCTTCCAATTTAAATTTCACGAAGATCAGAGCTCGTTTGAAATATTAATTTAAAGTTTCAATTTTGCTCAATCAGAGGAAAACCCATCTAATATTTTGATGTCAAATGCTTCCATTTTAAATTTCATGAAGATCCGATTTTGTTTGAAATATTAAGTTAAAGTTTTAATTTTGCTCCTGGACGTGAAACATGCAACAAAAAAGTTTTAATTTTGCACAATCAGAGGAAAACCCACCTAATATTTTGATGTCAAATGCTTCCATTTTAAATTTCACCAACATCGGAGCTTGTTTGAAATATTAATTTAAAATTTCAATTTTTCTCAATCAGAGGAAAACCCACCTAATATTTTGATGTCAAATGGTTCCATTTTAAATTTCACGAAGATCTAAGCTTGTTTGGAATATTAAGTTAAAGTTTCAATTTTTCTCCCAGATGTGAAACGTGCAACAAAAAAGTTTCAATTTTGCACAATCAGAGGAAAACCCACCAAATATTCAATTTTTTTTGCAAAAGTGGACGAGCCACTGAATATATTATTATTTTTATAAAATTGATTCAAAAAAGCTCAACCGGGAAAGAATCAGTAAGAAAACCTGGCATCGTCGCTCAAAATAAAAAGATCATCGATGTTTACAATAGTTTATATCGACATTTAATTGCTCAATCATACAATTCAGAGATTATCCTTCCTCCCATATTTACAAAATTTGAGCAATTAAACTACAAAATCATCAGAATTTAACAGTGTTTGATCATAATTCAAAATATCAAAAATTTGCGTAGCCATTTTTACTCCTCCATTACTGCACATTCCTCCCCATGTGCAACCACCAGATCACCTTACATGCACTCCCAGCTAGCGAATGAATGGATGTGAGGAGATGATTCCCATCCTGACCTGCTATCTAAACCCAAATCACTAGGAGACCAAGCGGTTACCTCTTGCTCCCATTGACAAATTTGGACACCAGATTGAGGCATTTTCCATCTTGCACCAGTGGTTGCCTCCCCTAACATAGTTGTTGAGCCATGTTCATGCTCCTGAGTAGCTTCAACATTAACATCTTGCGAGCCACGCCTCATTCCCTGAGTCTGAGGATGCTCCCGAAAAGAGACCCATGAAGAAAGCCCCTCATAGCTCTTTAATGCATAGTCCTTATTGGAAAGACTCAGCAAATCCAAAATAGCTTAACCAATACGCTTCACTCTTTCTTCTAGCTGATACCCCAGAGCCCTTGCAGTAGCTTGTAGAGAAGATTTCATGAAACGAGGACTCTTCTTTTCAAATGACTCTTGAAGAGATTCATACATGACCATGAACTCATGCCTTCGTAGTAATTGAGACCTTAGAAACAGACCACCAACTAACGCATTACCAGACCATAAATCATACTGCAGCATAGTCTTTTTAAGCTTATTATCATTCTAGAACTGTGGAAGGACAACCTTTCTTGCCCTAATTTCTAGTAGAAGGACTGACTATAATAAATCGATGGCATTCAAGAAGAATATGGACACTACATTTGATGGAAATAGAAAATGTCTAGATGAAGGGGATAAAACTTCTTCCCCAATTACCTGTCGAATACACTGGCAAATAGTTAGAGAATTAACAGAGAACATCGCATCCATAATGATTTCATCAATTTTCAAGGGAAAAATTATTTCTGTTGGGGGAAATAAATAATGATTAACTCTAAAAAACCACTAACTCATGGTTAATTAACATTTGCAAATCTTTATACTCATCAATGAGTGTTGCTGGCTGCATTGTAAAATTAGTGATTCCACTGCAACCTAAATTGGAAAGATAATCTGCAACTTTATTCCCTTCTCTAAATGTGTGCAATATAGTCACTTTAGAAATTTGATCAATTAAGATCCATATTTTTTGTAGAACATACTGAAGCTTCCATGAAAACATTTGTCTCTTGATGCAAGCAGTCACTATTACTTGAGAATCTCCTTCAATCTGGACTCGTTGATATTCCCCTCTCTTTGCAAGAATTAATCCTGAGAGTAAAGCTTGAGCCTCTGCTATATTATTAGTTCTTTCTGGTAAAGGTGTCATTGTAATTGCAAGCACTTTACCTTTACAAGCTCTTAAACATGCCCCTAACCGTGATTTACCTGGGTTTCCTCTGGGTGCCCCATCAAAATTGAGCTTCACAAATCCTGACTGTGGAGGCTACCATTGCACTGTTGACCTATCTATTTTTGTTTGAGTTCTCCTGATTGGTCCAATTCCTAATGAAATAAATAATTATTTCCATTCATGAATAATACCTCCATCCCATGTAGTGATAATTGGATTGATTTTACATCTACTAATGCTTGCATTAGTAACTTATGATATCAATTTTTCAATGCCCTCTAGCACCTTTTCTAGGGTTGAAAATTCTTTTCTAAATATCCTCTTATTTCTTTCCCACCAAATTGCCCAAATTACTAATGCTGGAGTGCATTTCCAGATTCCCACAAAGAAAGCATCGGGAAAAGGATTGGCCATGCTTGAAAAATATCCCAAATGTTATTCTGTAGTGGAGTGGGGTAATTTAATTTTCTAAGAACAAAAATCCAACACTGATATGGAAAATGACACCTTGCAAAAATATGATCAACTAATTCATATTCTTCATCACATAATATGCACTTGAATGGAGGAGCAATACTTAACCTTTCCAACCAATCACTTGTTAGAATCCTATGCTTAATTGCTAGCCACGCAAAGCAACCTACCTTTGGTAACACCACATTATTCCAACAGAACATATAGGCTCGAGATAGATTTTTCTCTGATGCAACTCTTTGTAGAATTTTGTATCCTTCTTTGATTGAATATTTACCATTTTTGGTTGGTATCCACAGTAATCGATCCTCATAGTTGGATACAAATGCTTGTCTTTCTGTAAGAATAGTTCAAAAAAACTCTCTTTTTTGGTTATCTAAAGGGAGTTGTTCTGGATCTTTCCATATTACTTTCATTGAAAAAAGACATACTACATCTATAAAATGAATAACAAGATTTCCCCATGCTGATTCTGAAGCTGACACAATTTCTTGAATGTTTGGTAGTGTGATTAGCAGGGGTTGTCCGTTCCAAAAATCTCTCCAAAAATTAATCTTGTCACCACAATTTAATTCCCAGGAAATTTATTTAAGGACAGTGTCTCTGGAGGAAATCATAAAATCCCAAATAACAGAGCCCTTAGGGGGATCCAACATGGAAAATATTTTGTGTCAGTGATTTTTATCTAGATATTTCTGTTGCATTATTTGACACCATGTTGATTGTGGTTTACTGTACATTTGCCAAACCAGCTTGCCACCAAAAGCTTTGTTCCTCTGTGATAAGTCATGAACTTCTGTACCCCCTAATGCAAGAATATGTGCCATGTCTTGAAGAGAAATAAGTGGAATTTTATTTTCATTTGTCATATTTCCCGCCCATAGAAAACCTCTAATTAGTTTCTGAATTTGTATTAGGACTGACGGGGGGCTTGCAGGATAGCCAAGTAGTAATTTGGAATTGCTGAAAGTACTGACTTAATAAGTAAGATTTTCCCTGACAAGGAAAACCATCTTACTTTCCAGGACACAACTTTACTCTTAATTCTTTGAAGAAAACCATTCCAATAGCTTTGTCTTATTAGATCCCATAAAAAAAGGAATACCAAGATAAGTGGAAGGTAAAAAATACTTATAAAATCCCAAAATATGCACTATCTTGTCTGATATAACTTTATTAGTATTGAATAAAAAGATCTTTGACTGTTGAGAATTAATTTTTTGCCCTGAGACATCTAAATATAGTTGTAATATTTTCTTAATTTTCTTAGCTTCTGAAACTTGCGATACTCCAAAAAGCAATGTGTCATTAGCAAACAATGAATGCGTAATGGATATTGATGTGCCCTCAAGTTTTGTTCCTTTCCACTTATTAATTAAATGATGATGCTTAATATTCCTGCTAAATGCTTCAGCCATGATAATGAATAAAGCTGGGGAAAGTGGATCCCCTTGTCTGACACCTTGTGTAGAAGAAAAGAAACCTGATGTTGATCCATTGATTATAACTGAAAACCAAGCCCCAAATATGCATGCTTTGATCCACTTACACCAGCATTTAGAGAAACCCATTTTCTGAAGAACTTGAAAAAGAAAATTCCAGCTACTCTGTCATATGCCTTTTGCATATCTAACTTGATAACAAAATTGGAGGACTGATTAATGTTGATGGAATGGAGGACTTCATGAGCTACCATTGCTCCCTCCATTGTTTCTCTGCCTGGTACAAATCCACCTTGTTCGGGAGAAATTATGTGTGGAAGGAGATGTTGAAGGCATAAGTAAATAGCTTTGGTGACAATCTTGTATGTTAGATTATAAAGTGAGATTGGGCGAAAGTCAGCAAAAGTTTTAGGCTCCTTTATTTTTGGAATGATTGCAATATTTGTAGTATTAAAGTACTTGAGCATAGATCTATTTTTTCTTGATTCCTCAATAGATGCTAGTAAATCCCAACCAATAAATTCCCAACAACTCTGAATGAAGAGCATCATAAAGCCATCTGGCCTCAGAGATTTTTCTGGAGGAAATGAAAATACTACCTCTCTAAGTTCTTGAAAGGTGAAAGGGGCCATAATTTTGATATTCTCAGTGGGAGACACCATTTTTGGTATAGTCTGAAGGAGATCATCCACTTGTGAAAGAAGGGGTGCTGGATAATCTACTGGAGCAAGAAGGTTCTTAAAAAACTTGACACCTTCATCTCTGATTTTCTATGCATTAGTTAAAATATTACTCGATTCTGAATCTTTGATTTGAAAATTTGTTTTAGCTGCTCGCTTTTGTTGGGCTAAAGCATGAAAGTATTTTGTATTTTTGTCTCCTTGTTGTAACCATACTTCTCTAGAATTTTGTCTCCAATACTCTTCCTCCCTACTACACAATTCCTCCCACTCTTGCTGAAGACTTTTTTGCTTAACATAAGTATCATTATCCATCCCATGTTGAATGATGTTACTATAGATTTCATCCAATTGCAATTTGACCACCTCTTTCTGTTTGAATACATTCTTAAAAACATGCTGATTCCAATGTTTGATCTGATCCTTAACATGTTTCAATTTCATGGCAAATTGATGCATCTTAGAACCTAGAACAAAGGGAGCACTGATCCACCATTGTTGTAAAAGTGGAAGAAAATGTGGATGTCGCAGCCACATTGTTTCAAACTTAAAAGAGGATTTATGTTGATTTTGATCGACAATTACTGGTTGACTGATATTTAGGGAGATTGGAAAATGATCAGAATCTGGCAATGACAATATCTCTGATTGAATATGATAATTGCCTAGTTTCCATTCATGAGAAACTGGAAACCTGTCCAACCAAACTGCAATTTGTGCAAAACCAGACCTCTTGTTCGTCCATGTAAACTTGCCATTAAAAGGTTTAATGTCCATGAGATCATTATTTTCCACATATTGTGAGAAATCCTAAATAGTTTTGAGGGGAGGGAAAATGCCTCCAACTTTGTCTTCATGATTCAGAATTGCATTAAAGTCACCACCCAAGATAACTTGATGAGAGTTTTGCATTTGAATTAACTGAGATAATTTGTCCCAAATTTTAAGTTTATCATGAGTAGGAGTAAGGCCATAAACATTTATCAAAATGAAGGAAACATCAAAATCTGACATCTTCAACAATTGCCAATTTGAATGTTGCTAAATTAGTTATCCCTAGACTGTTAATGGATTCCATAGAACAACAAGACCACCAGAAGCTCCAATGCTAGAAGAATGCGATGAAGACCACCTTGACCATTTAGCTATATTTTTTTCAAAGGTATCTTGTGATAATTTTGTCTCCTATAAAATAACAATATTAGCCTTCATAGATTCAGTTAATTGGTGAATCCTACTTCTTTTGTCAGAGGAATTAATGCCTCTTACATTCCATGAGTTTATTTTCATTGCTGACAAGGAGAACATTTTTTTCTCCTTGTCACTCTTTTGGTAACTACAAAATTGTCATCTAATGTCATCTGTACACCTGAAGTAATCTCAGTTCTGGTCTTTGATCCCTTAGGTTGACCTCTCAATTTGAGCATCTTGAGAGCATGCTATCATTGACAAGGAGACTGAACAATTGAAAAAGATTGATGATGATCAAACAGGTTCAAGGTGTTATGAAATTGTGAGTCAGATTGTTCCCTGATAATCTCAATCTCCCCCAAATTTGTGTCCTCATAATGGGAAATAGATTTTTTAGCTACTTGTTGATATATACAATCCTCAACTCCTAAGGGATCATTAGTAGTGATAGAGTCCAATAACAAGGCCGTTTTATCAGCTTGGCATGCATTCTCTTCAAGATCTAAGATCTTACAACTGTTAGCTTTCTTTGGGACAACCTGACTATTCCAATACTAAAATTCTTTAAGCAGCTCATCAAGATCATTATTCATCTAATTTCCTAAATTGAATCCTTCTTCCTCTGCTATACCAAAAATTATATTAGAAGCAATCATTGAAACAATCTGGTCTCCAATTCGATGTGTTTTCCAATCTGCATACTGATTATTGGTAGTAAAATCCCTTATTTTATTATAGACTAATGAAGATTCTAGACTTGATGACTTAATATTCAATGCATCAGAAGCCATATAATACAAAGGAGGTTTTATTGGCAGACAGGCATAAAAATCCTTTGGCCCAGGCGAAAAGCATTGAATGAAAGACATAATCAATTTGAAAAGCATAGAGAGCTTAACTCCTGTAGATTTGTGTATGACCAAACTCTTAGGCTCTTGTGAAGAATCCTTAGAAGCCATATCACATTCTAGTATAGCTTTGTGAGCACATAAGTTGGGATCTGTACTATGATCTAAACATACTTTTTGTAAGCCCTAAACTATATGTTGGCATTGAGTATTGAAGTGACCCAGTCTTGATTGAAATTTTTGAACCGTTTGCTCATCCTGATTCTTAAGGGGTTGATCCCATAAGCCCCACTGATAATTGATCAAAATGTGTGTAGGAAAAGACTTTTGCATGTCTAAAACCAAACAAACTCTAATAGCCAAATGTGGACGATCATAGGGTATAAGATCATGCTTAAGAAAAATTCCCAATTTATTAGCAAGAATTTCAATAATTTGGGGATCCCGATATTCAAGAGGTAGTAACAAGAAAGAAATCTAGTAAGGATTAAAGTGTGTATTAGCAGGCTAGGGCTTCATATTAGGGATCCAAATCATAGTAAAAAGACCTGACCCACAATAGAACCAATGTTTTTGCTTATGAACCAAATCCCTAGATACCTTAGAATCAAAGATAGCTACAAAATATTGAGATTCTGAATCAATATAAAAGATATCTTTTAGACCTAGCCAAGACGAAAAGGCCCAATCTTTCACATCATAAAAATGCAATAAGCCAGTCAAAAAATTACCTATTAAGGTAGATTGCCAAAGAAATCCAATTTTTTTTTGAAGCAAATGGCTTGGAAGTGTAATTGTCATCCGATCTGAAGATTTCAGATGAGGATCAGTTGGATTGACTTTGAGACCTTGCTTCTTTTTCCACACCTGTTGAAATTTATTTGGATTGAAGGGAGCCCTAGGTGGAACCTAAGTTAAATCTTTCAATATCCTAACAGCACTGGCTATGATTTTGATCCTTCAGTGCCACAAAAATCCACTGATAATGGATTATCTTTACCCTGACCCAAACTTGGAACCTTAGCCATGGTCTTCGGATGAGAGTATGTAATGTGAACTAGAGAACCAGGCAGAGTCCCCTCACAAATATCAAAAATAGGTTGTTTTTCAGCGTGATGATGCTTGTTTTTTCCATGAGATCCATTCCTCCAACCCCAATGAGAATGGAAAAAACCCTTGTTCCTCTGAGCTACTACAGAGTTCAAAACTTTGGAAATTTTTGAATTTTTCACATCCCGCCCAAAAGGTTTTTCAAATTATGAATTTTGTGGGATATGTTTTGGAACTTGTTTTGATGACTCCCCTTTCTCAAAAGTTGAATATCCCTGCCAAGGTCATGATTTCTCCTTGATTTCCAGAGGGGAATCCAAATGAGAATGTCTTGTAGATTTTTCTTTTGCCCGACGATCATGAAAATGAGGATTAACAAAAAAGGGTTTCACAAGTTGTACTAACACTTTGCCTCAAAAGATTGATTTCTCCCCCTTGCTAGAATGTGTTTCCCAAAAATGACAACTCTGAAATTGAAGATCATCATGAATATTCACAGCCGGCTGCACAACGGGCGTTGAGGAGAAAATACTAGCAAAATTGTCATAACAAAAGGGGTTTTTTTTTAAAGGAAACCCTTGGATTTTTTAATCCCCATTGAGAGTTAACTCCTACACCTGATCCAAATCTTGATCCTAATCCTGCTCCTGCACCTGATCGAAATCCTACTCGCGTGCCTAGGAATTTTTTGAGATGATATTGTAATGTCAAATGCTTCCATTCTAAATTTCAAACATTCTAATGTCAAATTCTTCCATTCTCAATTTCACAAATATTGTATCTCGTTTAAAATATTAATTTAAAGTTTCAATTTTGCTCAATCAAAGGAATACCAACCTAATATTTTGATGTCAAATACTTCTATTTTAAATTTCATTCAGATCTGAGCTTGTTTGAAACATTTATTTCAAGCTTCAATTTTACACAATAAGAGGAAAACCCACCTAATATTTTGATGTCAAATGCTTCCAATTTAAATTTCACGAAGATCGGAGCTCGTTTGAAACATTAATTTAAAGTTTGAATTTTTCTCAATTAGAGAAAAACTCACCTAATTTTTTGATGTCAAATGCTTCCATTTTAAATTTCATGAAGATCTGAGCTTGTGTGAAATATTAAGTTAAAGTTTCAATTTTGCTCCCAGACGTGAAACTTACAACAAAAAAGTTTCAATTTTTCAAAATCAGAGGAAAACCCATCTAATATTTTACCAAAAAGTTTCAATTTTGCACAATCAGAGGAAAACACACCTAATATTTTGATGTCAAATGCTTCCATTTTAAATTTCATGAAGATCCAAGCTCGTTTAAAATATTAAGTTGAAGTTTCAATTTTGCTCCTGGATGTGAAACATGTAACAAAAAAGTTTCAATTTTGCACAATCAGAGGAAAACCCACCTAATATTTTGATGTCAAATACTTCCATTTAAAATTTCACGAACATCAGAGCTCATTTGAAATACTAATTTAAACTTTCAATTTTTCTCAATCAGAGGAAAACCCACCTAATATTTTGATGTCAAATGCTTCCATTTTAAATTTCATGAAGATCCAAGCTCGTTGAGAATATTTATTTAAAGTTTCAATTTTGCTCAAAGAGGTAAAATGTGTCATAGAAAAATTTCAATTTTGCACAATCAGAGGAAAACCCACCTATTATTTTGATGTCAAAAGCTTCCATTTTTAATTTCATGAACATCAGACCTCGTTTGAAATACTAATTTAAACTTCCAATTTTTCTCAATCAGAGGAAAACACACCTAATATTTTGATGTCAAATGCTTCTATTTTAAATTTCATGGAGATCCGAGCTCATTTGAAATATTAATTTAAAGTTTCAATTTTACAAAATCGGAGCAAAACCCACCTAATATTGTAATGTCAAATGCTTCCATTTTAAATTTTACAAAGATCGGATCTCGTTTGAAATATTAATTTAAAGTTTCAATTTTGCTTTATCAGCAGAAAACCCACCTAAAATTTTGATCTCAAATGCCTCTATTTTAAATTTCATGGAGATCTGAGCTCGTTTGAAATATTAATTTCAATTTTCAATTTTACACAATCAGTAGAAAACCCACCTAATATTCTGATGTCAAATGCTTCCAATTTAAATTTCACGAAGATCGGAGCTCGTTTGAAATATTAATTTAAAGTTTCAATTTTTCTCAATCAAAGGAAAACCCACCTAATATTTTGATGTAAATGCTTCCATTTTCAATTTCACAAAGATCCAAGCTCATTTGGAATATTAATTTAAAGTTTAAATTTTGCTGCCAGACGTAAAACGTGTCACAAAAAAGTTTCAATTTTGCACAATCATAGGAAAACCCTCATAATATTTTAATGTCAAATACTTCCATTTTAAATTTCACGAAGATCGGATCTCGTTTGAAATATTAATTTAAAGTTTGAATTTTGCTCAATCAGAGGAAAACCTGCCTAATATTTTGATGTCAAATGCCTCTATTAAAATTTCATGGAGATTCAAGCTTGTTTGAAATATTAATTTCAAGTTTCAATTTTACATAATCAATGGAAAACCCACCTAATAGTTTGATGTTAAATGCTTCAAATTTAAATTTCATGAAGATCGAAGCTCATTTGAAATATTAATTTAAAGTTTCAATTTTTCTCAATCAGAGGTAAACCCACCTAATATTTAGATGTCAAATGCTTCCATTTTAAATTTCATGAAGACCCAAGCTCGTTTGGAATATTAATTTAAAGTTTCAATTTTTCTCCCAGACGTAAAACGTGTCACACAAAAGTATCAATTTTGCACAATCAGAGGAAAACCCACCTAATATTTTGATGTCAAATGCTTCCATTTTAAATTTCACCAACATCAGAGCTTGTTTAAAATATTAATTTAAACTTTCAATTTTGCTCAATCAGATGGAAACCCACCTAATATTTTGATGTCAAATGCTTCTATTTTAAATTTCACGGAGATCTAAGCTCATTTTAAATATTAATTTAAAGTTTCAATTTTACATAATCAGGGGAAAACCCACCTAATATTTTAATATCAAATGCTTCAATTGTAAATTTCACGAAGATCATATCTCCTTTGAAATATTAATTTAAAGTTTCAATTTTTCTCAATCAAAGGAAAACCCAGCTAATATTTTGATGTCAAATGCCTCTATTTTAAATTTCATGGAGATCCCAGCTCGTTTGAAACATTAATTTCCATTTTACACATTCAGAGGAAAACCCACCTAATATGTTGATACCAAATGCTTCCAATTTAAATTTCACAAAGATTCAAGCTCATTTGAAATATTAATTTAAAGTTTCACTTTTGCTCAATCAGAGGAAAACACACCTACTATTTTGATGTCAAATGCTTCCATTTTAAATTTCACGAAGATCCAAGCTCATTTGAAATATTAAGTTAAAGTTTAAATTTTGCTCCTGGACGTGAAACGTGCAACAAAAAATTTTCAATTTTGCATAATCAGAGGAAAATCCACCTAATATTTTAATGTCAAATGGTTGCATTTTAAATTTCATGAAGATCGGATCTAGTTTAAAATATTATTTTAAAGTTTCAATTTTACTCAATCAAAGGAAAACCCACCTAATATTTTGATGTCAAATGCTTCCATTTTAAATTTCATGAAGATCCGAGCTCATTAGAAATATTAAGATAAAGTTTCAATTTTTCTCCCAGACGTGAAACATGCAAAAAAAAAGTTTCAATTTTGCACAATCAGAGGAAAACCTACCTAATATTTTGATGTCAAATGCTTCCATTTTAAATTTAACTAACATCGGGGCTTGTTTTAAATATTAATTTAAACTTTCAATTTTTCTCAATCAGAGGAAAACCTACGTAATATTTTGATGTCAAATGCTTCTATTGTTAATTTCACAGAGATCGGAGCTCGTTTGAAATATTAATTTAAAGTTTTAATTTTGCTCAATCAGAGGAAAACCCACCTAATATTTTAATGTCAAATGCTTCCATTTTAAATTTCATGAATATTTGAGCTCGTTTGAAATATTAAGTTAAAGTTTCAATTTTGCTCTCGAACGTTGAAACATGCAACAAAAAAGGTTTAATTTTGCACAATCAGAGGAAAAACCACCTAATATTTTGATGTCAAATGCTTCCATTTTAAATTTCATGAACTTCGGAGGTCATTTGAAATATTAATTTAAACTTTCAATTTTGTTCAATCAGAGGAAAACCCACCGAATATTTTGATGTCAAATACTTCTACTTTGAATTTCATGGAGATCCGAGCTTGTTTGAAGTATTAATTTAAAGTTTCAATTTTACACAATCAGAGGAAAACCCACATAATATTTTAATGTCAAATGCTTCCATTTTAAATTTCACGAAGATCAAATCTCATTTGAAATATTAATTTAAAGTTTCAATTTTTCTCAATCAAAGGAAAACACACCTAAATATTTTGATGTCAAATTCCTATAATTTAAAATTTCAGGAAGATTTGGGCTCATTTGAAATAATAATTTCAAGTTTCAATTTTAGACAATCAGTGGAAAACCCACCTAATATTTTGATGTCAAATGCTTCCAATCTAAATTTCACGAAGATCGGAGCTCGTTAGAAATATTAATTTAAAGTTTCAAGTTTGCTCAATCAGAGGAAAACCCACCTAATATTTAAATGTCAAATGTTTCCTTTTTAAATATCACAAAAATCCAAGCTCATTTGGAATATTAATTTAAAGTTTCAATTTTTCTCCCGGACGTAAAACGTGTCACAAAAAAGTTTCAGTTTTGCACAATCAGAGAAAACACCACCTATATATTTTGATGTCAAATGCTTCCATTTTAAATTTCAAAAACATCAGAGCTTGTTAGAAATATTAATTTTAATTTTCAATTTTTCTCAATCAGAGGAAAACCCGCCTAATATTTTGATGTAAAATGCTTCTATGTTAAATTTCACAGAGATCCGAGCTCATTTGAAATATTAATTTAAAGTTTCAATTTTACAGAATCAGAGGAAGACCCGCCTAATATTTTAATGTCAAATGCTTCCATTTTTAATTTCACAAAGATCGGATCTCATTTGAAATATTAATTTAAAGTTTCAATTTTGCTCAATCAGAGGAAAACCCACCTAATATTTTGATGTCAAATGCTTCTATTTTAAATTTCATGGAGATCTGAGCTCGTTTGAAACATTAATTTCATGTTTCAATTTTACACAATCAGAGGAAAACCCACCTAATATTTTGATGTCAAATGCTTCCAATTTAAATTTCACAAAGATCAAAGCTCGTTTGAAATATTAATTTAAAGTTTCAATTTTGCTCAATCAGAGAAAATCCACCTAATATTTTGATGTCAAATGCTTCCATTTTAAATTTCACAAAGATCCAAGCTCGTTTGGAATATTAAATTAAAGTTTCAATTTTGCTCCCGGACGTAAAATGTGTCACAAAAAAAATTTCAGTTTTTGCACAGTCAAAGGAAAACCCACCTAATATTTTGCTGTCAAATGTTTCCATTTTAAATTTCACGAACATCGGAGCTCATTTGAAATAGTAATTTAAACTTTCAATTTTGCTCAATTAGAGGAAAACCCACCTAATATTTTTATGTCAAATGCTTCTATTTTGCATTTCACGGAGATCCAAGCTCATTTGAAATATTCTTTTAAAGTTTCAATTTTACACAATCAGAGGAAAACCCACCTAATATTTAATGTCAAATGCTTGTATTTTAAATTTCACGAAGATGGTATCTCGTTTAAATATTAATTTAAAGTTTCAAATTTTCTCAATCAGAGGGAAACCAACCTAATATTTTGATGTCAAATGCTTCTATTTTAAATTTCATGGAGATCCGAGCTCATTTGAAACATTAATTTCAAGTTTCAATTTTACACAATCAAAGGAAAACCCTCCTAATATATTGATGTCAAATGCTTCCAATTTAAATTTCACGAAGATCGGTGCTTGTTTGAAATATTAATTTAAAGTTTCAATTTCTCAATTAGAGGAAAACCCACCTAATATTTTGATGTCAAATCCTTCCATTTTAAATTCTACGAAGATCCGAGATGGTTTGAAATATTAAGTTAAAGTTTCAATTTTGCTCCCGGACGTGAAATGTGCAATGAAAAAATTTCAATTTTGCACAATCAAAGGAAAACCCACCTTATATTTTGATGTCAAATGGTTCCATTTTAAATTACACGAACATCGGAGCTCATTTGAAATATTAATTTAAACTTTCAATTTTGCTTAATCAGAGGAAAACCCACCTAATATTTTGATGTCAAATGCTTCTATTTTTAATTTCACGGAGATCCGAGCTCATTTGAAATATTAATTTAAAGTTTCAATTTTACACAATCAGAGAAAAACCCACCTAATATTTTAATGTCAAATGCTTCCATTTTAAATTTCATGAAGATTGGATCTCGTTTGAAATACTAATATAAGGTTTGAATTTTGCTCAATCAGAGGAAAACCCACCATATATTTTGATGTCAAATGCTTCTATTTTAAATTTCACGAAGATCCAAGCTCATTTATAATATTAATTTAAAGTTCAATTTTCCTCCAGGACGTAAAATGTGTAACAAAAAAGTTTCAATTTCGCACAATCAGAGGAAAACCCACCTAATATTTTGATGTCAAACACTTCCATTTTAAATTTCATGAACATCGGAGCTCGTATTAAATATTAATTTAAAGTATCAATTTTGCTCAATCAGACGAAAACCCACCTAATATTTTGATATCAAATGCTTCCATTTTAAATTTTACAAAGATCCAAGCTCATTTCTAATATTAATTTAAAGTTTCAATTTTTCTCCCGGATGTAAAAACTTGTCACAAAAAAGTTCCAATTTTGCACAATTAGAGGAAAAACCCACCTAATATTTTGATGTCAAATGCTTCCATTTTGAATTTCATGAACATCGGAGCTTGTTTAAAATATTAATTTAAACTTTCAATTTTGCTTAATCAGAGGAAAACCCACCTAATATTTTGATGTCAACTGCTTCTATTTTAAATTTCATGGAGATCTGAACTCGTTTGAAATATTAATTTAAAGTTTCAATTTTACACAATCAGAGGAAAACCCACCTAATATTCTAATGTCAAATGCTTCCATTTTAAATTTCACAAAGATCGGATCTCACTTGAAATAATAATTTAAAGTTTCATTTTTGCTCAATCATAGGAAAACCCACCTAATATTTTGATGTCAAATGCTTCTATTTTAAATTTATTGGAGATCTGAGCTTGTTTCAAAGAATAATTTCAAGTTTCAATTTTACACAATCATAGGAAAACCCACCTAATATTTTGATGACAAATGCTTCTAATTTAAATTTCACGAAGATCAGAGCTCATTTGAAATATTAATTTAAACTTTCAATTTTGCTCAATGTGAGGAAAAAACACCTAATATTTTGTTGTCAAATGCTTCCATTTTAAATTTCATGAACATCCGAGCTTGTTCAAAATATTAATTTAAATTTTTAATTTTACACAATCAGAGGAAAACCCACCTAATATTTTAATGTCAAATGCTTCCATTTTAAATTTCACGAAGATCGGATCTCGTTTGAAATATTAATTTCAAGTTTCAATTTTCTCAATCAGAGGAAAACCCACCTAATATTTTGATGTCAAATGCCTCTATTTTAAATTTCACGGAGATCAGAGCTCATTTGAAATATTAATTTAAACTTAAAATTTTGCTTAATCAGAGGAAAACCCACCTAATATTTTATAAGTTAAATGCTTCCATTTTAAATTTCACGAAGATCCAAGCTCGTATGGAATATTAATTTAAAGTTTCAATTTTTCTCCCAGACGTAAAACGTGCCACAAAAAAGTTTCAATTTTTCACAATCAGAGGAAAACCCAGCTAATATTTTGATGTCAAATTCTTCCATTTTAAATTTCACGAACATCAAAGCTCGTTTGAAATATTAATTTAAACTTTCAATTTTTCTCAATCAGAGGAAAACCCACCTAATATTTTGATGTAAAATGCTTCTATTTTAAATCTCACAGAGATCTGAGCTCGTTTCAAATACTAATTTAAAGTTTCAATTTTACACAATCAGAGGAAAACCCACCTAATATTTTAATGTCAAATGCTTCCATTTTAAATTTCACAATGATCGGATCTCGTTTGAAATATTAATTTAAAGTTTCAATTTTGCTCAATCAGGGGAAAACCCACCTAATATTTTGATGTCAAATGCTTCTATTTTAAATTTCATGGAGATCCGAGCTTGTTTGAAACATTAATTTCAAGTTTCAATATTACACAATCAAAGGAAAACCCACCTAATATTTTGATGTCAAATGCTTCCAATTTAAATTTCACGAAGATTGGGGCTCGTTTGAAATATTAATTTAAAGTTTCAATTTTGCTCAATCAGACGAAAACCCACCTAATATTTTGATGTCAAATGCTTCCATCTTAAATTTCATGCAGATCCAAGCTCATTTGGAATATTAAGTTAAAGTTTCAATTTTGCTCCCAGACGTAAAACGTGTCAAAAAAAAGTTTCAATTTTGCACAATCAGAGGAAAACCCACCTAATATTTTAATGTCAAATGTTTTCATTTTAAACTTCACGAACATCGGAGCTCGTTTGAAAT
This sequence comes from Thuja plicata, assembly GCA_018584345.1. Taxonomy (NCBI): domain Eukaryota; kingdom Viridiplantae; phylum Streptophyta; class Pinopsida; order Cupressales; family Cupressaceae; genus Thuja; species Thuja plicata. The sequence continues at coordinate 344,676 of MU228392.1, read as the reverse complement.
ATTAATTTAAACTTCCAATTTTTCTCAATCAGAGGAAAACCCACCTAATATTTTGATGTCAAATGCTTCTATTTTGAATTTCACAAAGATCCGAGTTCGTTTGAAATATTATTTTAAAGTTTAAATTTTACACAATCAGAGGAAAACCCACCTAATATTTTAATGTCAAATGCTTCCATTTTAAATTTCATGAAGATCTGAGTTTGTTTGGAATATTATTTTAAATTTTAAATTTTGCTCTCAGACGTAAAACGTGTCACAAAAAAGTTCCAATTTTGCACAATCAAAGGAAAACCCACCTAATATTTTTATGTCAAATGCTTCCATTTTAAATTTCACAAACATCGGAGCTCGTTTGAAATATTAATTTAAATTTTTTATTTTACTCAATCAGAGGAAAACCTACCTAATATTTTGATATCAGATGCTTCTATTTTAAATTTCACAGAGATCCGAGCTCGTTTGAAATATTAATTTAAAGTTTCAATTTTACACAATCAGAGGAAAACCCACCTAATATTTTAATGTCAAATGCTTCAATTTTAAATTTCACGAAGATCGGATCTCATTTGAAATATTAATTGAAAGTTTCAATTTTGCTCAATGAGAGGAAAACCCACCTAATTTTTTGATGTCAAATGCCTGTATTTTAAATTTCATGGAGATCCGAGCTCGTTTGAAATATTAATTTCAAGTTTCAATTTTACACAATTAGTGGAAAACCCACCTAATATTTTGATGTCAAATGCTTCCAATTTAAATTTCACGAAGATCGGAGCTTGTTTGAAATATTAATTTAAAGTTTTAATTTTGCTCAATCAAAGGAAAACCCACCCAATATTTTGATGTCAAATGCTTCCATTCTAAATTTCACGAAGATCCAAGCTCGTTTCGAATATTAATTTAAAGTTTCAATTTTGGTCTCGGACGTAAAACGTGTCACAAAAAAGTTTCAATTTTGCACAATCAGAGGAAAACCCACCTAATATTTTTATGTCCAATGCTTCCATTTTAAATTTCACGAACATCGAAGCTCATTTGAAATTTTAATTTAAACTTTCAATTTTGCTCAATCAGAGGAAAACCCACCTAATATTTTGATGTCAAATGCTTCTATTTTGAACTTCACGAATATGCGAGCTCATTTTCAAATATTAATTTAAATTTTTAATTTTACACAATCAGACGAAAACCCACCTAATATTTTAATGTCAAATGCTTTCATTTTAAATTTCACAAAGATCGCATCTCGTTTAAAATATTAATTTAAAGTTTCAATTTTGCTTAATCAGAGGAAAACCCACCTAATATTTTTATGTCAACTGCCTCTATTTTAAATGTCATGGAGATCTGAGCTTGTTTGAAATATTAATTTCAAGTTTCAATTTTACACAATCAATGGAAAACCCACCTAATATTTTGATGTTAAATGCTTTCAATTTAAATTTCATGAAGATCGGAGCTCCTTTGAAATATCAATTTAAAGTTTCAATTTTGCTCAATCAGAGGAAAACGCACCTAATATTTTTATGTCAAATGCTTCCATTTTAAATTTCACAAAGATCCAAGCTCGTTTGGAATATTAATTTAAACTTACAATTTTTCTCTCGTACGTAAAACATGTCACAAAAAGTTTCAATTTTGCACAATCAGAGGAAAACTCACCTAATATTTTGATGTCAAATGCTACCATTTTAAATTTCACAAACTTTAGAGCTCGTTTGAAATATTAATTTAAACTTTCAATTTTGCTTAATCGGAGGAAAACCCACCTAATATTTTGATGTCAAATGCTTCAATTTTAAATATCACGGAGATCTGAGCTCGTTTGAAATATTAATTTAAAATTTTAATTTCACACAATCAGAGGAAAACCCACCTAATATTTTAATGTCAAATGCTTCCATTTTCAATTTGATGGAGATCCGAGCTCGTTTGAAACATTAATTTCAAGTTTCAATTTTACACAATCAGAGGAAAACTCACCTAATATTTTTATGTCAAATGCTTCCAATTTAAATTTCACGAAGATCGGAGCTCATTTGAAATATTAATTTTAATTTTTTATTTTTCTCAAATAGAGGAAAACCCACCTAATATTTTTATGTGAAATGCTACAATTTTAAATTTCACAAAGATCCGAGCTCGTTTGAAATGTTAAGTTAAAGTTTTAATTTTGCTCCCAGACGTGAAACGTGCATCAAAGAAGTTTCAATTTTGCACAATAAGAGGAAAACACACCTAATATTTTGATCTCAAATGCTTCCATTTTAAATTTCATGAACATCAAAGCTGGTTTGAAATATTAATTTAAACTTTCAATTTTGCTCAATCAGAGTAAAACCCACCTAATATTTTGATGTCAAATGTTTCTATTTTGAATCTCACGGAGATTCAAGTGTTGGAAAGATTTATACTATGTAGACAATTGTTATTTTGTCATTGATGTCAAACCTTAATTGGTGAGACTATTGTTGCATGTTTGAGTACCATATCTATTGATTGATGAATATTTGAAGAATGGGATAACAAGAAGACCGAGGAAAGGGTTGAGTTATGAGTATACACCAGGGTACTTAATCATTTGGAACTTTGGCAAAGTTATATGTTGTTTATCTATCACTGACAGTTCAAATATGATGTCGAGCGCTAGGGAAATGCCGAGGGAGACAGAGAAAGTTGAGAAATAGTATTTTAGTTATTGATGAGATTTGAGATCTCTCACCAACATAGTTGATTTTATTGGGATATGAATTGATAATTAAGATTGGTCCACACTCATTTAATGCACGAGAAACTATTATTAGTGCATGTATTCAATGTTTAATTAATGACGGTATTGGAGAAGTGAATAAAATGTAATGATGGAAAGATCTGTTGGATCTAACCTAACCTAAGATCTATGATCTTGATTAAGCAGAAAGATATTTATTTGACCTAGATGAAGAGGTATAATATAACCTACAAAGGTTATTTTCATTGTATCCAAGTGTAAGGAGAAGTTGTATGCAAGAGTATTGCATGGTTAATTGACTAATTGGCAAGACCTAGCAAAGAAGGTTGAGCAGAGAAGCAGAGAGAGATTTCTTGAAGGATTTCCAAGAAGATCTAAAGTATGAGATGAAAATGGAGGCCACTCAGTGAATTAACATTAGAGTTGAAATTGGACCTGGATTTGCAAAGTAAGTTGTATGTATCAGATCACACCTGCTGATTACTTTCTAACCATTGTATCAGTTTAAATCCTTTAACCAGGTTTACCTAACAGTCATTGTACAAATGCTTTGAACAAGGTGACATTCAGATTGGAATGTTCTAAGTCCTCTAACAAGGCCACTCCTAACAGGGTGATTAAATCCTTTAACTAGGTCACATTTGATAGTGTGTTTTGTAACCTTAAACAGGGTTGGCTCCTAACAGAGCTCACTTCAGAAGAGTGAAATTTTGGTAGCATGTTACTGGTGGTTTTTTCCAAATTGGGTTTCCACGTTAAATCATGGTGTTAAAGTGTGTGAATTTTTATGTTGTGTTTTACTGTTAAGTTTCTGCAAGCTTATTTCATTAGTACAATAAATTACACACTTTTTTTGTTTATTGCTACCGAGCAGATCTGAGTTGTTCAATTTTCTATAAAGTCTTATATGGGCACATCTTGACCTAAGGATAACTAATTCACCCCCCCCTCTCATTTATTCTAAATACATTCTAACAATTGGTATCAGAGCTTTGTTCTTTTGAAATATTTTTACGGTACTTGGAGAAAAAGATCAAGATGTATAAAAGGGATGGACCGAAGATTAACAAGGATAACTTTCCTCCATGGAAAATTTTGATGAAAATTCACTTGGCTAGTATTGGTGATTCTGCTAAACATCATATTGAACAAGAACATGTTGCCCCTACTGGAGTTCTGAATGCTACACAGTTGAGAGAAAAGCATGAACATAATCAAGCAATGTTGGAACTTGCATCATCCCTGAACTATCATGAATTTGAGGAAATCAAGGACTGTACAAGTGCAAATCAGATGTGGGATGCCCTTGAAACCATTTATGGAGGTCATACAAATGTACTAAGAGCCAAATCTGAAATCTTGAGAGGTAATTTTGATGATTTAAAAATGCAAGAAGGAGAAAATATAGTGCAATATTATGATAGGATAAAGGAAGTTGTAAATGCTATTAGAGGAGCTAAGGGAACCATTCATGATGACACTATCATGAGAAAAGTACTAAGAACACTTCTTCCTATTTATGCTATTAGAGTATCTATAATTCAAGAACTGAGATGCACTCCTAACAAAAATCTGACTCTGGAAAGTTTGGTAGGCTGACTTACTGCATTTGAGATGTCTAATTTTGATAACTATACTCCACAAGATGTTGAATCTGCATTCAAGACATAGATGGTCATCAAAAAATCAATGAAAGGAAAGAAATTTGTGGACAGTGACAGTGACACTTCATTTGATGATCTAGAATAGCTTGAGGCACTTATGGAAAGGAGACTAGCTAGAAGAAAAGGAAAATTCAGAGATAAACTTCCTATTATTTGTTTTGCTTGTAACAAAGTTGGTCATATTGTTGCTAGATATCCTGATAAGAATGAGAAATATGAAAGAAGAGATAGAAAGTACAAAGACAGAAAGGATGAATGACTACAGAAATTACAAGGATTACAAAGACAAAGGTAAGAAATCCTGATGTATAGCTGAAGAAGCTTCTGAAAATGAATTTGATAAATTTGATGAAAATGATATAGAAGTTGTGTATGTTGCAATGAAATATTATTCTGATGATGATGATAAAATGGATCAATTCAACTGACTGACAATATTAGATGTAATGATGTGTATTGGGTTGGTGATCTTAAGTATAACTTGTTGAGTGTTTCATAGATGAACACTTCTGGTTACAGAGTTGAATTCCATCACAGGAAAGCAAAGCTTTATTATGCCAATGGAGAATAAGTTGGATATGGTGAGTAGACAAAAGGTAACTTATTTTATCTAGACTTAGCTGAAGAGACATGCTTGTTTGCACAATATAATGATGTCTGGTTATGGCATCAAAGGTTATGTCATGTCAATTTTGATAACTTGGTAAGTATAAGTAAATTGAAAAAGGTTAGAGGACTACCTAAGTTAAAGAAACCTGAGAATGCAATGTGTAAGCAATGTCAATTGGGAAAAATGACTAAATCTAGTTTTAAGAGAAAAAATCATACTTCTGAGAATATTTTGGAATTGGTTCATACTGACCTTTGTGGACCTATTGGTGAGAAAAGTTACTAGGGAGACAAATATTTTATTTTATTTGTAGATGACTACTCTAGGATGATGACTGTTATGTTTCTTAAAGAAAAATCTAATGCATTTCAGTTATTTAAGTGGTACTTGGCAAAAGTTGAAAAGGAAACAGGTAAGATTCTGAAATGTCTGAGATCTGACAGAGGGGGTGAGTTCATTTCTAATTAGTTTAACAGGTTCTACAATGAACGAGGGATAAAAATACAGATGTCCGCTCCTAGGACACCACCACAGAATGGTATAGCTGAAAGAAGAAATCAATCTATCATGGATTGTGCCAGAACATCAATGATGGAGAAAAATGTTGCACATAAATATTGGAGAGAAGATGTAAGTACAACAGTCTACACCCTGAATAGAGTACAAGTTAAGAAAGGTACAAGTGCTACACCTTATGAAATATGGTATGGATATGCACCTACTGTAAGTTATTTTAAATTCTTTAGGAGTAGATGTTTTGTAGCGAAGGATAATAGAAATGGTAAACTTGATGCTAAAGGAGAAGGAATATTTCTTGGATATTCTACTAAGAGTAAAGCATACAAGTTCTTGAATTCTAACACTAACAAAATTGTGGAAAGTACAAATGTTAGAATTGATGAATATGTAGAGAGAAATGAAGCTGAAAGCATGATTGAACCTGAAAGTTACAAATCATTCACTTATGCTTAAGAGGAGGATTCTAAAAAAACTTAAAATGAAGTTGCCGAGCAACAGTCCACACCTACGGAGACACAGAATGAAATTGTCAAGCAACAGGAGGTGACTGCTAAGCTATCTGATGGAGATGTCAAGTCACAGTTTCAACCTCAACTAAACATGAATGATCAAACTAAAGCTGAGAAAGATCCTACTTTGGAAAAATATGTTAGAAGGCACCATAAACCTGATCAAATCATAGGAGAAAAGGATTATGTAGTTATGAAAAGAAGAAAATTAAGAGAAGAAATGTGTTATCTATGTGATTTTGAGCCTAAGAAAGTAAAAGATTCTTTAGACAATGAAGACTAGATTCAAGCCATGAATGAAGAGATAGACCAAATAGAAAAGAACAAGACATGGACACTAGTACCAAGGCCTGACAAAAAAAATGTAATTGGTACTAAGTGGGTATTCGGAAACAAGTTGAATGAACATGGAGAGGTAACAATAAATAAAGAAAGACTGGTATGCAAAGGTTATGCACAAGAGGAAGGAATTGACTATGGAGAGACATTCACCCCAGTTGCAAGATTGGAAGGTGTAAGAACTCTACTTGCATATGTATCCTACAAAGGATTTAAATTTTATCAAATGGATGTGAAGTCATCATTTCTAAATGGGATATTACAAGAGGAATTATATATCAAACAAGCTGATGGATTTGTTTACCCAAGAAAGAGGAACATGGTTTGCAGACTACACAAGGCATTATATGGACTGAAACAAGCACCCAGAGCATGGTATGAAAATTGCAAAAATATCTGATAAAGATTGGATTTTCAAGAACAAATGATCACAACAATCTATATTTGAAGACAGAGCAAGGTAAAGGAATTTTATTGGCTGAAATTTTTGTTGATGACATCATATTCAATGGATAAGATATGATATGCAAAGCATTTGCAAAAGAGATGTAAACTGAATTTGAAATGTCTATGTTTGGTGAGATAAAATTATTTGTTGGTTTACAAATATATCAAATGAAGAATGGTATCTATATTACTCAATCAAAATATGTCAAGGAGATACTAAAAAATTTTGGTATGGAAGATTCAAAACCAGTGAATACACCCATGGCTACTGGACAGAAGTTGACAAAGAATGATGATACAAAAGAGGTAAATCAAACACTGTACAGATCAATGATTGGTAAGTTGCAATATGTTGTACACAATAGATCTGATATTGCATTAGTAGTTAGAATTTTTGCTATATTTTATACTAATCCAAAAGAGTCACATATAATGGCAGTGAAAAGAATTATGAGATATCTGAAAGGTACAAAAGATTATGGCCTATATTACAAAAGGAATGACAAGTTTGAACTCAGAGTCTATACAAATTCTGACTGGGCTGGTAATGTTGATGATAGAAAAAGCACCATAGGAGGAGCATTTCTTTGGGGAAAATATTAGTTTCCTGTTCAAGCAAGAAACAGAATTTCACCTCACAATCTATAGAATTTCACCTCACAATCTACAGCTGAAGCCGAGTATGTGGTAGCAGTAATTAATTGTTTAAACATTGTATGGTTGAAGATACTACTGAAAGGTATGAAGGAGGAGATCATAGAACCAGTTGTCATATATTGTGATAACATGAGTGCCATTAATATTTCTAAGAACCCTATAATTAACTCTAAGAAAAAGAATATAGCTATCAAGTATCATTACTTGAGGGAGCTAGCTCAGAAGAAGGAAGTAAGACTGGAGTATGTGAATACTAAGGAACAGTTGGCAAATATATTTACAAAAGCATTACCCAAGGATGCTCATGAGTATCTAAGAGGTAAATTGGGGTAATTCCCCTAGTAGAGGCTAACTAGTTTTGAATGGTATTGTTGCATCAAATGCTTCAATCAGAACACTTGACACATTGATGCACAGTGAGTGACATTTTTAGGATGCTGCCTAAAAAATGTGAAGTGGTAGACAAGAACAGAAAAGAAGATCAGTCATAAATAAAGATGATAGGAACAACATGACACAAAGATTAGAACAAGATGAATCTTCATAATAAAGATGTCAACATCTTTGGCATTGTTGTCAAAGAGGGAGATTATTTCTAAAACAAATTATTGATAAAAATAACAGATATGAGGGAGATATTACTAAAAGAGCAAAACTAAACAGTAACAGAAAACATTTCAGTGTGATTATAGACACAGAGGGAGTCAAAATGAAGCTAAAGACATTAATGAAGTTTTTTCATATCAAGGAACACAGGCACTTTTTGGATTGTATGGTAACTTTGGTTGGAAATTATTGTTTTACAGTTTAGTGTTTCCATCAATGCCAAAGAGGGAGATTGTTGGAAAGATTTCTACAATGTAGACAATTGTTATTTTTTCATTGATGTCAAACCTTAACTGGTAAGACTATTGTTGTATTTTTTAGTACCATATCTATTGATTGATGCAGATTTGAAGAATGGGATAACAAGAAGACCGAGGAAAGGGTTTAGTTATGAGTATACACTAGGGTACTTAATCATTTGGCACTTTGGAAAAGTGATATGTTAAATCGATTAGATTTCCACAATCCATTGAATTTAGAGTTGAATTTCTGGCTTAGATTGTGTATGTTTTTTAGCATCAATGTTTTGGATCACACTCCGTGATCCATCATCAGGATATAAGAGTAGAGAGCAATAAGGAAATGTAAAATAAGATGCAGACTGGGCCTCTCTTAAAAGATAAAGGAAGGGCTGGGGTGAGAAAGAAGGCACAAAAAAAAAGGGGAAAAAAGGAATAATAGACTACCTAAGAGCAAAAAAGTAACAAAAGTAATAATAATAATAATAATAAAAAAGATTAAGAGTTAATAGAAACCCAAAAAACTAAAGAGGAACAAAAAGTAAAAGACATATATATATATATATATATATATATATATATATATATATATATATATA
>MU228392.1:300986-334820 GCA_018584345.1 Thuja plicata | reverse complement strand
GGGGAGGGCCGCAAGTTCAAACTGGAGGACATGAGCAAGGATGAAGGGGAAGGTCAAGGATGGCGGCGGCTATCCAACGTGGCCAAAAGAGGTTTCCATGATAGATTTAAGGCCCAACCATCATCTTAATTTAGGTTAACAGGGTGGTAGTTGATTTCTATGGCTTCCTTAAGCTTCCTCTTGAAATATTTGTCCTCCTTGCCTAAGATCTTGCTGTTCTCCAAACAAATATGATGTTTGGTGGAGGATGAGTGTTCAGCCAAGGCAAATTTTTGGACCCTATCATGCCTGATGTCAACACAATGCTCTTTGATTCTGGTGTTGAAATAGCATCCTATTTCACCTATGTAGGGTGTACCACAGGAAAAAACTACCTTGTAGACTCCAGAGTCTAAGAGAGAGTCTTTGGAGTCTTTAAGAGAGGGAACACAATTTTTTAACTTAGAGATGGGTTTGAAGGCAACGCGAAGACCCTTCCTAGTAAGGATTTTTGCAATTATTTGGGAGATGCCATCAACGAAGGGAATGGAGGCCCACAAAGGAGGTTGGGGTGGGGTGGGTTTAGGAATGGAGATGGAAAGGTAGAAGGACTTGACTTGGTTGAGAGCCTTGGAAATTTTCTTATGAGAATACCCATTTAGCTTGAAGACTTGGCGAACATGGGTTAGCTCTTGGTTTAAGTTTTCACTATCACAAATTTTATGGGCTCTCAAGGCTAGGGTCTTAAGGATACCAAATTTTTGGGTGGGGTGATGGTGGGAAGAGGAATGGGGGTATAATCAGTATGGGTAGCCTTGCAGAACACACAATGACCAATGTCGCAATTGGGTTTCTTAATGAGAAGAATTTCAAGGAATGGTAATTCGCCCTTAGACTCAAGCTCCTTAGTGAAGGATATGCTGGGGGCCACACTGTTGATGTGCATATGAAATTCTTCAAGTTTTTTAGGCCCATGAGGCCAACAAACATTGGTTTCATCGACATATTGCCTCCACAATCTTGGCTTGAGGGGGAAGGAGTGGAGGACCATCTCCTCAAAATGCTCCATATAAAGGTTGGCTATGACAGGGGAAAGGGGGGAGCCCATGGTCACTCCTTCAACCTGCTCATATATGACATTGAGGAAGGAGAAGAAGGTGGATCTTAAGCATAACTCTACCATATTGGTGATCTCAAGACTAACCTTGCATTTCACAATTTTGATAGAGTCAGGAATGGGAACCTTGGTGAAGAGAGAGACCACATCAAAAATTACCAAGATGTCATTAGTCTCTAACTTGGCATCCTTGATGAATTTGACAAAGTGGTTAGAGTCCTTGACAAAGGAGTCATAATTAGCCACCAAGGGTGAGATTAATTTGGTGAGGTGGGAAGCAAGAAAATAGGTGGGTGACCCTATGGTGTCCAGTATCGGTCTCAAAGGAATGCCTCCTTTGTGAATTTTTAGAACTCCATAAATGCGAGGGGTTATAGTTTTAGAAGGCAAAATTATTTTCTTAGTTGCATCATCAAAAGAGGAATTTGACACAATTTCTTTGAATTTATTTAAAATTTTGGTGCAAGGGTTGCGAGAAAGAATTTTGTAGCTCGTGGTGTCTGAGAGCAGGTCACGCATTTTGGAGATGTAGTCTTGCCTATCCATAATGATAGTGGCATTACCTTTGTCAGCTTTAGAGATCACTATGTCACTATGGTTCATAAAATTGTTGAAAGTCAGCATCTCATCTTTGGGTATGTTTCTCTTGGGCAGTTTGGCATGTCTAAGAGCCACTACAAAATCTTGCCTAATTTCTTCAGCAACACCCATAGGAAGAGAATGTATAGCATTCTCAATTTTGACCAGAAATTGAACATGAGGGATGGCACAAGGGGCCATAGAAAAATTAAGACCCCACTTAAGATAATTAAATGTAAAGGGGTCAAGAGTGGCATTAGATAGGTTGACCACCAATTTGCACTCCCAGTCATGCACTGAATGATAGCGCGGTGGCACAGAGGACTCCAAGCTGCTCGGGGGATTGGTAATGGGGAGAGAATGAGCACTCGAGTCAACAAAGGTGTGGTGTGATGATTCCACCTCACCAACATGGCTGATGATGCTCTTAGGTAGTTTGTTATTCCTTTTTTCCCCCTTGTTTTTTGTGCCTTCTTTCTCACCCTAGCCCTTCCTTTATCTTTTAAGAGAGGCCTAGTCTGCATCTTATTTTTCTCTGCTCTTATATCCTGATGATGGATCACAGAGTGTGATCCGAAATGTTGATGCTTAAAAACATACACAATCTAAGCCAAAAATTCAACTCTAAAGTGATATGTTGTTTATCTATCACTGACAGTTCACTAGAAGGTCGATGCCGAGAAAAGAAAAGTCGATGCTGAGCAAAGTGAAAGGTGATGCTGAGAAAATAAAAGATGATGTTGAGTGCTAGTGAAATGCTGAGGGAGACAGAGAAAGCCCAAAAATAGTATTTTAGTTATTGATGAGATTTGACATCTCTATCTGAAATAGTTGATTTTATTGGGATATGCATTGATAATGAAGATTGGTCCACACTCAATTAATGCATGGGAAACTATTATTAGCGTATGGATTCAATGTTTAATTAATGACTGTATTGGAGAAGTAAATAAAATGTAATGATAGAAAGAACCATTGGATAATCAGAGGAAAACCCACCTAAAATTTTGCTCCCGAATGTGAAACGTGCAACAAAAAAGTTTCAATTTTGCATAATTAGAGGAAAACCCACCTAGTATTTTGATGTCAAATGCTTCCATTTTAAATTTCATGAACATCAGAGCTTGTTTGAAATATTAATTTAAACTTTCAATTTTGCTTAATCAGTGCAAAACCCACCTAATATTTTGATGTCAAATGCTTCCATTTTAAATTTCACAAACATCAGAGCTTGTTTGAAATATTAATTTAAAATTTCAATTTTTCTCAACCAAAGGAAAACCCACCTAATATTTTGATGTCAAATGCTTCTATTTTAAATTTCAAAGAGATCTGAGATCGTTAGAAGTACTAATTTATAGTTTCAATTTTACATAATCAGAGTAAAACCCACCTAATATTTTAATGTCAAATGCTTCCATTTTAAATTTCATAAAGATCGGATCTCGTTTGAAATATTAATTTAAATTTTCAATTTTGTTCAATCAGAGCAAAACCCACCTAATATTTTGATGTCAAATGCTTCCATTTTAAATTTCAAGGAGACCCAAGCTCGTTTGAAACATTAATTTAAATTTTCAATTTAGACAATCAGAGGAAAACCCACCTAATATTTTGATGTCAAATGCTTCTAGTTTAAATTTCATGAAGATCAGAGTTCGTATGAAATATTAATTTAAAGTTTCAATTTTTCTCAATCAGAGGAAAACCCACCTAATATTTTGATGTCAAATTTTTCCATTTAAAATTTCACAAAGTTCCGAGCTCGTTTGAAATATTAAGTAAAAGTTTCAATTTTGCTCCCAGACGTGAAACATGCAACAAAAAAGTTTCAGTTTTGCACAATAAGAGGAAAACCCACCAAATATTTTGATGTCAAAAACTTCCATTTTAAATTTCATGAACATCGGAGCTCATTTGAAATATTAATTTAAACTTTCAAATTTGCTAAATTAGAGGAAAACCCACCTAATATTTTGATGTCAAATGATTCTATTTTGACTTTCACGGAGATCCGAGCTTGTTTAAAATATTACTTTAAAGTTTTAATTTTACATAATCAGAGGAAAACCCACCTAATATATTAATGTCAAATACTTCCATTTTAAATTTAAAGTTTCAACTTTGCTCAATCAGAGGAAAACCCACCTATTATTTTGATGTCAAATGCCTCTATTTTAAATTTCACGGACATCCGAGCTCGTTTAAAATATTAATTTCAAGTTTCAATTTGACACAGTCAGTGGAAAACCTACCTAATATTTTGATGTCAAATGCTTCCAATTTAAATTTCACGAAGATCAGAGCTTGTTTGAAATATTAATGTAAAGTGTCAATTTTGCTCAATCAGAAAAAAACCCACCTAATATTTTGATGTCAAATGATTCTATTTTAAATTTCACAAAGATCCAAGCTCATTTGTAATATTAATTTAAAGTTTAAATTTTGCTACCGAACGTAAAATGTGTCACAAAAAAGTTTCAATTTTGCACAATCAGAGGAAAACCCATTTAATATTTTTATGTCAAATGCTTCTATTTTAAATTTCACAGAGATCCAAACTCGTTTGAAATATTAATTTAAAGTTTCAATTTTACACAATCAGAGGAAAACCCACCTAATATTTTGATTTCAAATGCTTCCATTTTTAATTTCATGAAGATTTATGCTCATTTGAAATATTAAGTTAAAGTTTAAATTTTGCTCCCGGACGTGAAACGTGCAACAAAAAAGTTCTAATTTTGCACAATCAAAGGAAAAACCACCTAATATTTTGATGTCAAATGCTTCCATTTTAAATTTCATGAACATCGAACCTCGTTTGAAATATTAATTTACACTTTCAATTTTTCTCAATTAGAGGAAAACCCACCTAATAATTTGATGTCAAAAGCTTCGATTTTAAATTTTACGAAGATCCAAGCTCGTTTGGAATATTAAGTTAAAGTTTCAATTTTGCTCCCAAACGTAAAACATATCCCAAAAAAGTTTCAATTTTACACAATCAAAGGAAAACCCACCTAATATTTTGATGTCAAATACTTCCATTTTAAATTTCGTGAACATTGGATCTCGTTTGAAATATTAATTTTGATGCAGGAGCATCCTGGGTGTAAGGGCAATCTTGCATCACCCAAAAATATTTTTGTTTTCTTTTCAATAAGGGCTACCTTGTGCAGAGCTGCTATTTATGGAAACTTGCTATTTTTAGTAAGTTGGTCATACGATCTCAGAATGTTTTGATTTTGCATGTGGAGGTTCATCTCAGTCATATCAGCCTACCAGTAAAGTTTCATGGCTAGATCAGGTCTAGTTTTGAAGATATTGAAAATTTTCGGTATTGAAAACAGGGTACAGAAACTTCTAGCTCAGTTTTGAAGGCTTTAGAGGCCCCGGATGAGGTCAAAACTTGGGCTGAATGATGCTTGCCTAGTTTAGGTGTTGTAGAGCACTTTGTGGCATTTTCGAAATGGGGTTATAATAGTTAATCAGGTCAACTGGTGATGACTTATGGTCTCCAAAAGCTGGGCCACTTGAAATAGTAGAAAATAATTTTCCTTCAAAATTTTTGTTCAGGTTTCAAAAGTTATTTTGAGCCAACTTTGACGTACTAAAATGAAAAATAAAATAATTCTAAGTTTGGTCGGCCCTAAGGGCTAAATTTCTAGAACCTTCTCGGGCGGTGGAAATTGCCTATAGAAAGAAGGCCCGTAGTGTTGTCTTAGGCAGTTCGGGACAGTTCTGGGTAGATCTGGGTAATAATTTGAGGCTTTGTCCTACTGAATATTGTAAGGGGAATGCCCATGTGGCTTTGCATATTGTAATTCAGAAAGTTTGTAATTCTGCATTTGTGGAGATAATAAGAAGTCCATTTTCTGTTCTTGCAAATTGTTGTTGCTTCTCTATTTCTGTTATGTGTTTGTGGTATTAAGGGGAGCGCCCTTCATCAAATTTAAACTTTCAATTTTGCTCAATTAAAGATAAACCCACCTAATATTTTGATGTCAAATGCTTCTATTTTAAATTTCACAAAGATTCAAACTCATTTGAAATATTAATTTAAAGTTTCAATTTTACAGAATCAGAGGAAAACCCACCTAATATTTTAATGTCAAATGTTTCCATTTTAAATTTTACAATGATCGAATCTCGTTTGAAATATTAATTTAAAGTTTCAATTTTGCTCAATCAGAGGAAAACCCACCTAATATTTTGATGTCAAATGCTTCTATTTTAAATTTCATGGACATCCAAGCTAGTTTGAAACATTAATTTCAAGTTTAAATTTTACACAATCAGATGAAAACCCACCTAAAATTTTGATGTCAAATGCTTCTAATTTAAATTTCACAAAGATCGGAGCCCGTTTGAAATATTAATTTAAAGTTCCAATTTTGCTCAATCAGAGGAAAACCCACCTAATATTTTGATGTCAAATGCTTCCATTTTTAATTTCCCAAAGATCTGAGCTCGTTTGAAATATTAAGTTAAAGTATAAATTTTGCTCCCGGACATGAAACGTGCAACAAAAAATTTTAATTTTGCACAATTAGAAGAAAAAACACCTAATATTTTGATGTCAAATGCTTCCATTTTAAATTTCACAAACATCAGAGCTCGTTTCAAATATTAATTTAAACTTTCAATTTTTCTCAATCAGTGGAAAACCCACCTAAGATTTGGATGTCAAATGCTTCTATTTTGAGTTTCGCGAAGATCCGAGCTTGTTTGAAATATTAATTTAAAGTTTCAATTTTACACAACCAGAAGAAAACCCACCTAATATTTTAATGTCAAATGCTTCCATTTTAAATTTCACAAAGATCGGATCTCGTTTGAAATATTAATTTAAAGTTTCAATTTTTATCAATCAAAAGAAAACCCACCTAATATTTTGATGTCAAATGTCTCTATTTAAAATTTCACGGAGATCTGAGCTCATTTGAAATATTAATTTCAAGTTTCAATTTTACATAATGAGTGGAAAACCAACCTAATATTTTGATGTCAAATGCTTCCAATTTAAATTTTATGAAGATCAGAGCTCGTTTGAAATATTAATTGAAAGTTTCAATTTTGCTCAATCAGAGGAAAACCCACCTAATATTTAGATGTCAAATGATTCCATTTTAAATTTCAAGAAGATCCAAGCTCATTTGGAATATTAATTTAAAGTTTCAATTTTACTCTCAGATGTAAAACGTGTCACAAAAAAGTTTCAATTTTGCACAATCAGAGGAAAACCCACCTAATATTTTGATGTCAAATTCTTCCATTTTAAACTTCATGAACATCAAGCTCGTTTGAAATATTAATTTAAACTTTCATTTTTTCTCAATCAGAGGAAAACCCACCTAATATTTTGATGTCAAATGCTTCTATTATAAATTTCACAGAGATCCGAGCTGGTTTGAAATATTAATTTAAAGTTTCAATTTTACATAATCAGAGGAAAACCCACCTAATATTTTAAGGTCAAATGCTTCCAATTTAAATTTCACAAACATCGGATCTTGTTTGAAATATTAATTTAAAGTTTCAATTTTGCTCAATCAGAGCAAAGCCCACCTAATATTTTGATGTCAAATGCTTCTATTTTAAATTTCATGAGATCCGAGATCGTTTGAAACTTTAATTTCAAGTTACAATATTACACAATCAACAGAAAACCCACCTAATATTTTGATGTCAAATGCTTCCAATTTAAATTTCACGAAGATCGGAGCTCGTTTGAAATATTAATTTAAAGTATTAGTTTTTCTCAATCAGAGGAAAATCCACCTAATATTTTGATGTCAAATTCTTCCATTTTAAATTTTGCGAAGATCCAAGATCGTTTGGAATATTAATTTAAAGTTTCAATTTTTCTCCTGGACATAAAATGTGTGACAAAAAAAAATTTAATTTTTCACAATCAGAGGAAAACCCACCTAATATTTTCATGTCAAATCCTTCCATTTTAAATTTCATGAACATCGGAACTCATTTGAAATATTAATTTAAACTTTCAATTTTGCTCAATCAGAGGAAAACCCACCTAATATTTTGATGTCAAATGCTTCTATTTTGAATTTTACGGAGATCCGAGCTCGTTTGAAATATTATTTTAAAGTTTCAATTTTACAAAATCAAAGGAAATCCCACCTAATATTTTAATGTCAAATGCTTCCATTTTAAATTTCACGAATATCCAAGCTTGTTTGGAATATTAATTTAAAGTTTTAATTTTTCTCCCGAACGTAAAACGTGTCACAAAAAAATTTCAATTTTGCACAATCAGAGGAAAACCCACCTAATATTTTGATGTCAAATGCTTCCGTTTTAAATTTCACAAACATCAGAGATTTTTTGAAATATTAATTTAAAGTTTCAATTTTGCTCATTCCGAGGAAAACCCACCTAATATTTTGATGTCAAATGCTTCTATTTTAAATTTAACGTAGATCCGAGCTCGTTCAAAATATTAATTTAAAGTTTCAATTTTGCACAATCAAAGGAAAACCCACCTAATATTTTAAAGTCAAATGCTTCTATTTTATATTTCACGAAGATCAGATCTCGTTTGAAATATTAATTTAAAGTTTCAATTTTGCTCAATTGGAGGAAAACCCACCTAATATTTTTATGTCAAATGCTTCTATTTTAAATTTCATGGAGATCCGAGCTTGTTTGAAACAATAATTTCAAGTTTCAATTTTACATAATCAGAGGAAAACCCACCTTATATTTTGATGTCAAATGCTTCCAATTTAAATTTCAATAAGATCGGAGCTCGTTACAAATATTAATTTAAAGTTTGAATTTTTCTCAATCAGAGGAAAACCCACCTAATATATTGATGTCAAATGCTTCCATTTTAAATTTCATGAAGATCTGAGCTCGTTTGAAATATTAAGTTAAAGTTTCAGTTTTACTCCCAGACGTGAAACGTGCAACAAAAAGGTTTCAATTTTCCATAATCAGAGGAAAACCCAACTAATATTTTGATGTCAAATGCTTGCATTTTAAATTTCACGAACATTGGAGCTCGTTTGAAATATTAATTTAAAATTTCAATTATGCTCAATTATAGTAAAACCCACCTAATATTTTGATGTCAAATGCTTCTATTTTGAATTTCACAGAGATCTGAGCTCATTTGAAATATTAATTTAAAGTTTCAATTTTACACAATCAGAGGAAAACCCACCTAATATTTTAATGTCAAATGCTTACATTTTAAATTTCAGGAAGATCGAATCTTGTTTGAAATATTAATTTAAAGTTTCAATTTTACTCAATTAGAGGAAAACCCAGCTAATGTTTTGATGTCAATTGCTTCCATTTTTTATTTCATGAAGATCCAAGCTCGTTTGGAAAATTAATTTAAAGTTTTAGTTTTGCTCCTGGACATAAAATGTGCCACAAAAAAGTTTCAATTTTGCACAATCAGAGGAAAACCCACCTAATATTTTAATGTCAAATGCTTTCATTTTAAATTTCATGAACATCGGAGCTCATTTTAAATATTAATTTAAACTTTCAATTTTTCTCAATCAGGGGAAAACCCACCTAATATTTTGATGTTAAATGCTTCTACTTTAAATTTCATGAAGATCCGAGCTTGTTTGAAATATTAATTTGAAGTTTTAATTTTACACAATCAAAGGAAAACCCACCTAATATTTTAATGTCAAATGCTTCCATTTTAAATTTCACGAAGATCGGATCTCGTTTGAAATATTAATTTAAAGTTTCAATTTTGCTCAATCAGAGGAAAACCCACCTATTATTTTGATGTCAAATGCTTGTATTTTAAATTTCATGGAGATCCAAGCTCGTTTGAAACATTAATTTCACATTTCAATTTTAGACAATCAGAGGAAAACCCACCTAATTTTTTGATGTCAAATGCTTCTAATTTAAATTTGACGAAGATCGAAGCTCCTTTGAAATAATAATTTAAAGTTTCAATTTTGCTCAATCAGAGGAAAATGCACCTATTATTTTGATGTCAAATGCTTCTATTTTTAATTTCACGAAGATCCGAGCTTGTTAGAAATATTAAGTTGAAGTTTAAATTGTGCACTTGGACGTGAAACGTGCAACAAAAAAAATTTAATTTTGCACAATCAGAGGAAAAACCACCAAATATTTTATTGTCAAATGCTTCCATTTTAAATTTCACGAACATCAAAGCTTTTTTGAAATATTAATTTACACTTTCAATTTTGCCCAATCAGAGGAAAACCCACCTAATATTTTGATGTCAAATGCTTCCATTTTAAATTTTATGAAGATCCAAGCTCGTTTGTTATATTAAGTTAAAGTTTCAATTTCACTCCAGGACGTAAAATGTGTCACAAAAAAGTTTCAATTTTGCACAATCAGAGGAAAACCCACCTAATATTTTGATGTCAAATACTTCCATTTTAAATTTCATGAACATGGAAGCTCATTTGAAATATTAATTTAAACTTTCAATTTTGCTCAGTTAGAGATAAACCCACCTAATATTTTGATGTCAAATGCTTCTATTTTAAATTTTCTAGAGATCCGAGCTCGTTTGAAACATTAATTTCAAGTTTAAATTTAACACAATCAGAGGAAAACCCACCTAATATTTTGATGTCAAATGCTTCTAATTTAAATTTCACGAAGATCGGAGCTCGTTTGAAATATTAATTTAAAGTTTCAATTTTTCTCAATCAAAGGAAAAGCCACCTAATATTTTTATGTCAAATGCTTCTATTTTTAATTTCCCAAAGATCTGAGCTCGTTTGAAATATTAAGTTAAGGTTCAAATTTTTCTCCCGGACGTGAAACATTCAACAAAAAAGTTTTAATTTTGCACAATTAGAAGAAAAAACACCTAATATTTTGATGTCAAATACTTCCATTTTAAATTTCATGAACATCGGAGCTCGTTTGAAATATTAATTTAAACTTTCAATTTTGCTCAATCCGAGGAAACCCACCTAATATTTTGATGCCAAATGCTTCTATTTTAAATTTCACAAAGATCCGAGCTGGTTTGAAGTATTAATTTAAAGTTTCAATTTTACATAATCAGAGGAAAACCCACCTAATATTTTAATGTCAAATGCTTCCATTTTAAATTTCACGAAGATTAGATCTTGTTTGAAATATTAATTTAAAGTTTCAATTTTTCTCAATCAAAGCAAAACCCACCTAATATTTTGATGTCAAATGCTTCTATTTTAAATTTCATGGAGATCCAAGCTCGTTTGAAACTTTAATTTCAAGTTTTAATATTACACAATCAAAGGAAAACCCACCTAATCTTTTGATTTTAAATGCTTCCAATTTAAATTTCATGAAGATTGGAGCTCGTTTGAAATATTAATTTAAAGTTTCAATTTTGCTCAATCAAAGGAAAACCCACCTAATATTTTGATGTCAAATTCTTCCATTTTAAATTTCACGAACATCAAAGCTCATTTTGAATATTAATTTAAAGTTTCAATTTTGCTCCCAGACATAAAACATGTTACAAAAAAGTATCAATTTTACACAATCAGAGGAAAACCCACCTAATATTTTAATGTCAAATGCTTCCATTTTAAATTTCACAAACATCAGATCTCATTTGAAATATTAATTTAAAATTTCAATTTTGCTCAATCAGAGGAAAACCCACCTAATATTTTGATGTCGAATGCTTCTATTTTGGATTTCACAAAGATCTGAGCTCGTTTGAAATATTATTTTAAATTTTCAACTTTACAAAATGAGAGGAAAACCCACCTAATATTTTAATCTCAAATGCTTACATTTTAAATTTCACAAAGATCCAAGCTCATTTGGAAAATTAATTTAAAGTTTTAATTTTTCTACCGGACGTAAAATGTGTCACAAAAATTTTTAATTTTGTACAATCAGAGGAAAACCCACCTAATATTTTGATGTCAAATGCTTCCATTTTAAGTTTCATGAACATCGGAGCTTATTTGAAATATTAATTTAAAGTTTCAATTTTGCTCAATCAGAGGAAAACCCACCTAATATTTTGATGTCAAATGCTTCTATTTTTAATTTCACAGAGAGCCAAGCTCATTTGAAATATTAATTTAAAGTTTCAATTTTACACAATCAGTGGAAAACCCACCTAATATTTTAAAGTCAAATGCTTCCATTTTATATTTCACGAAGATCGGATCTCGTTTGAAATATTAATTTAAAGTTTTAATTTTGCTCAATCAGAGGAAAACCCACCTAATATTTTTATGTCAAATGCTTCTACTTTAAACTTCATGGAGATCCGAGCTCGTTTGAAACAATAATTTCAAGTTTCAATTTTACACAATCAGAGGAAAATCCACCTTATATTTTGATGTCAAATGCTTCCAATTTAAATTTCAAGAAGATCGGAGCTCATTTGAAATGTTAATTTAATGTTTCAATTTTGCTCAATCAGAGGAAAATCCACCTAATATTTTGATTTCAAATGCTTCCATTTTAAATTTCATGAAGATCCGAGCTCATTTGAAATATTAAGTTAAAGTTTCAATTTTGCTCCCGGACGTGAAATGTGCATCAAAAAAGTTTCAATTTTGCATAGTCAGAGGAAAACCCACCTAATATTTTCATGTCAAATGCTTGCATTTTAAATTTCATGAACATCGGAGCTCATTTGAAATATTAATTTACACTTTCAATTTTGCTCAATCAGAGGAAAACCCACCTAATATTTTGATGTCACATGCATATATTTTTAATTTCATTGAGATCAAAGCTTGTTTGAAATATTAATTTAAAGTTTCAATTTTACAGAATCAGAGCAAAACCCACCTAATATTTTAATGTCAAATGCTTCCATTTTAAATTTCACGAAGATCGGATCTTATTTGAAATATTTATTTAAAGTTTCAATTTTGCTCAATCAAGGGAAACCCCACTTAATATTTTGATGTCAAATGCTTCTATTTTGAATTTCATGGAGATCTGAGCTCGTTTGAAATATTAATTTAAAGTTTCAATTTTACACAATCAAATGAAAACCCACCTATTATTTTAGTGTCAAATGCTTGCATTTTAAATTTCAAGAAGATTGGAGCTTGTTTGAAATATTAATTTAAAGCTTCAATTTTTCTCAATCAGAGGAAATCCCACCTAATATTTTGATGTCAAATGCCTCTATTTTAAAGTTCATAGAGATCCAAGCTCGTTTAAAATATTAATTTCAAGTTTCAATTTTACACAATCAATGGAAAAGCCAACTAATATTTTGATGTGAAATGCTTCCAATTTAAATCTCACGATGATCAGAGCTTGTTGGAAATATTAATTTAAAGTTTCAATTTTGCTGAATCAGAGGAAAACCTGCCTAAAATTTTGATGTCAAATGCTTCCATTTTAAATTTCATGAAGATCCAAGCTCGTTTGAAATATTATTTTAAACTTTCAATTTTGTTGCCAGGCGTAAAATGTGTCACAAAAAAGATTAAATTTTGCACAATCAGAGGAAAACCCACCAAATATTTTGATTTCAAATGTTTTTATTTTAAATTTCACGAACATTGGAGCTCATTTGAAATATTAATTTAAACTTTCAATTTTGTTCAATCAGAGGAAAAGCCACCTAATATTTTGATGTCAAATGCTTCTGTTTTAAATTTCACAGAGATCCGAGCTTGACTGAAATATTAATTTAAAGTTTTAATTTTACACAATCTGAGGGAAACCCACCTAATATTTTAACATTAAATGCTTCTATTTTAAATTTCACAAAGATCAGATCTTGTTTGAAATATTAATTTAAAGTTTCAATTTTTTTCAATTAAAGGAAAACCCACCTAATATTTTGATGTCAAATGCTTCTATTTTAAATTTCATGGAGATCTGAGCTCGTTTGAAACATTAATTTCAAGTTTCAATTTTACACAATCAGAGGAAAAACCACCTAATATTTTGATGTCAAATGCTTCCAATTTAAATTTCACTAAGATTGGAGCTTGTTTGAAATAGTAATTTAAAGTTTCAATTTTTCTCAATCAGAGGAAAACCCACCTAATATTTTGATGCCAATTGCTTCTATTTTGAATTTCACAGAGATCCGAGCTTTTTTGAAATATTAATTTAAAGTTTCAATTTTACACAATCAGAGGAAAACCCACCTATTATTTTAATGTCAAATGCTTCCATTTTAAATCTCATGAAGATCGGATCTCGTTTGAAATATTAATTTAAAGTTTCTATTTTGCTCAATCAAAGGAAAACCCACCTAATATTTTAATGTCAAATGCCTATATTTTAAATTTCACGGAGATTCGAGCTTGTTTGAAATATTAATTTCAAGTTTCAATTTTACACAATTACTTGAAAACACACCTAATATTTTGATGTCAAATGCTTCCAATTTAAATTTCATGGAGATCGAGCTCATTTGAAATATCAATTTAAAGTTTTAAATTTTCTCAATCAGAGGAAAACCCACCTAATATTTTGATATCAAATGCTTCCATTTTAAATTTCACGAAGGTCCAAGCTGGTTTAGAATATTAATTTAAAGTTTCAATTTTGCTCTCAGACGTAAAACATGTCACAAAAAAGTTTCAATTTTGCACAAGCAGAGGAAAACCCACCTAATATTTTGATGTCAAATGCTTCTATTTTAAATTTCACGAACATCATAGCTCATTTGAAATATTAATTTAAACTTTCAATTTTGCTCAATTAGAGGAAAACCCACCTAATATTTTGATGTCAAATGCTTCTATTTTAAATTTCACTGAGATTCGAGCTTGTTTGAAATATTATTTTAAAGTTTCAATTTTAGACAATCAGAGGAAAACCCACCAAATATTTTAGTGTCAAATGCTTCCATTTTAAATTTCATGAAGATCATATCTCGTTTGAAATATTAATTTAAACTTTCAATTTTTCTCACTCAGAGGAAAACCTACCTAATATTTTGATGTCAAATGCTTCTATTTTAAATTTCATGGAGATCCGAGCTCATTTGAAACATTAATTTCAAGTTTCAATTTTAAACAATCAGAGAAAAACCCACGTAATATTTTTATGTCAAAAGCTTCCAATTTAAACTTCATGAAGATCGGAGCTCGTCTAAAGTATTAATTTAAGTTTTCAATTTTTCTCAATCAGAGGAAAACCCACCTAATATTTTGATGTCAAATTCTTCCATTTTAAATTTCATGAAGATCTGAGATCATTTGAAATATTAAGTTAAAGTTTCAATTTTGCTCCTGGACGTGAAACGTGCAACAAAAAAGTTTCAATTCTGCACAATTAGAGGAAAACCCACCTAATATTTTGATATCAATTGATTCCATTTTAAATTTCATGAACATCGGAGCTGGTTTGAAATATTAATTTAAACTTTCAATTTTGCTGAATCAAAGGAAAACCCACCTAATATTTTGATGTCAAATGCTTCTATTTTGAACTTGACGGAGATCCAAGTGTTGGAAAGATTTCTACAATGTAGGAAATTGTTATTTCTTCATTTATGTCAAACCTTAACTGGTGAGACTATTGTTGTATGCTTGAGTATCATATCTATTGATTGATGAAGATTTGAACAATGGGATAACAAGAAGACCAAGGAAAGGGTTGAGTTATGAGTATACACCAGGGTACTTCATCATTTGGCACTTTGGCAAAGTGATATGTTGTTTATCTATCACTGATAGTTTATTGGAAGGTCGATGTCGAGCAAAGAGAAAGGTGATGTCAAGCAAATCAAAGATGATTTCGAGTGCCAATGAAATGTTGAGGGAGACAGAGAAAGCCGAGTAGCAGTATTTTATTTATTGATGAGATTTGAGATCTATGGCCGACATATTTGATTTTATTGGGATATGCATTGATAATTAAGATTGGTCCACACTCATTTAATGCATGGGAAACTGTTAATAGTGCATGGATTCAATGTTTAATTAATGACTGTATTGGAGAAGTAAATAAAATGTAATGATGGAAAGATCTATTGGATCTAACCTAACCTAAGATCTACGATCTTGATTAAGCAGAAAAATATTTATCTGACCTAGATGAATAGGTATAATATAACCTACAGAGATTATTGTCATTGTATCCAAGTGTAAGGAGTTGTATGCAAGAGTATTGCATGATTAATTGACTGATTGGAAAGACCTAGCAAAGAAGGCTGAGAAGAGAAGTAGAGAGAGATTGCTTGACAAATTTCCAAGCAGATCTAAAGTTTGAGATGAAAATGGAGACCACTCAGTGAATTAGCATTAGAGTTGAAATTGGATCTAGATTTTCAAAGTAAGTTGTATGTATCAGATCACACCTGCTCATTACTTTCTAACCATTGTATCAATTCAAATCCTTTAACCAGGTTGACCTAATAGTCATTGTATAAATCCTTTGAACAAAGTGACATTCAGATTGGAATGCTCTAAGTCCTCTAATAAGGCCACTCCTGATAGGGTGATTAAATCCTTTAACCAGGTCACATTTGACAGTGTGTTTTGTAACCTTTAACAGGGTTGGCTCCTAACAGAGCTCACTTCAAAAGAGTGAAATTTTGGTAGCATGTTACTAGTGGTTTTTCCCATATTGGGTTTCCATGTTAAATTATGGTGTCAAAGTGTGTGAATGTTTATGTTGTGTTTTACCGTTAGGTTTCTGCAAGCTTATTTCATTAGTACAGTAAACTGCACACTTTTTGTTGTTTATTGTTGCCGAGCAGATCTGAGTTGTTCAAGTTGGTATAAAGTTTTATATGGGATGGATCAAAGATTAACAAGGATAACTTTCCTGCATGGAAAATTTTGATGAAACTTCAATTGGATAGTATTCGTGTTTATGCTAAACATCATGTTAAACAAGAATATGTAGCCCCTATTGGAGTTCTAAATGTTGCACAGTTGAGAGAAAAGCATGAACATAATCAAGCAATGTTGGAACTTGCATCATCCTTGAACTATCATGAATATGAGGACATCAAGGACTGTACAAGCACAAATTAGATGTGGGATGCCCTAGAAACCATTTATGGAGGTGATACAAATGTACTAAGACCCAAATATGAAAGCTTGAGAGGTAAGTTTGATGATTTAAAAATGCAAGAAGGAGAAAATACAATGCAATATTATGATAGGATAAAGGAAGTTTTAAATTCTATTAGAGGAGATAAGGGAACCATTGATGATGAGACTATCATGAGAAAAGTACTAAGAAAATTTATTCCTATTTATGCTATTATATTATCTTCAATTCAAGAACTGAGATGCACTCCTAACAAAAATCTGACTCTGGAAAGTTTGGTAGGTAGACTTACTACATTTGAGATGTCTAATTTTGATAACTATACTCCACAAGCTGTTGAATCTGCATTCAAGACACAGATGGTCATCAAAAAATCAAGGAAAGGAAATAAATGTGTGGACAGTGATAGTGACACTTCAGATGATGATCTAGAAGACCTTGAGGCACTTATGGCAAGGAGACTAGCAGGAGGAAAAGGAAAATTTAGAGGTAAACTTCCTATTATTTTTTTTCTTGTAACAAAGTTTGTCATATTGCTTCTAGATGTCCTGATAAGAATGAGAAAGATGAAATAAGAGACAACAAGTACAAAGACATAAAGGATGATTGAGACTATAGAAAGTACAAGGATTACAAAGACAAAGGTAAGAAATCATGTTGTATAGTTGAAGAAGCTTCTGAAAATGAATCTAATAAATCTAATGAAAATGATATAGAAGTTGTGTATGTTGTAATGAAAGATGATTATGATGATGATGAGAAAACTGCACTAATTTCTTACATGAGTAAAGGTGATCATTGGATTATTGACAGTGGTTATTCACATCACATGACTGGTGATAAGGACAAATTTGAAACCTTAGATCAATGTAAAGGTGGATATGTTAAGTTTTGTAATGATACACCTTGTAGAGTTAAAGGGAATGGATCAATTCAACTGACTAACAAGATTAGATGTGATGATGTGTATTGGGTTGATGATCTTAAGTATAACTTGTTGAGAGTTTCATAGCTGAACACTTCTGGTTACAAAGTTGAATTCCATCATAGGAAAGAAAAGATCTATGATGCCAATGGAGAATAAGTTGGATGTGGTGAGTAGACAAAAGGTAACTTATTTTATCTAAACTTAGCTAAAGAGACATGCTTGTTTGCACAATATAATGATGTTTGGTTATGGAATAAAAGGTTATGTCATGTCAAATTTGATAACTTGGTAAGCATAAGTAAATTGAAAAAGGTTAGAGGACTACCTAAGTTAAAGAAACCTGAGAATGCAATGTGTAAGCAATGTCAATTGGGCAAAATGACTAAATCTATTTTTAAGAGAAAAACTCATACTTCTAAGAATATTTTGGAATTGGTTCATACTGACCTTTGTGGACCTATTGGTGAGAAAATTTATCAGGGAGACAAATATTTTATTTTATTTGTAGATGACTACTCTAGGTTGATGACTATTATGTTTCTTAAAGAAAAATCTGATGCATTTTAGTTATTTAAGTGGTACTTGGAAAAATTTGAAAAGGAAATAGGTAAGAGTCTGGAATGTCTGAGATCTAACAGAGGAGGTGAGCTCATTTCTAATGAGTTTAACAAGGTTTGCAATGACCAAAGGATAAAAATACAGATGTCCATTCCTAGGACACCACCATAGAATGGTATAGTTGAAAGAAGAAATCGATCTATCATGGATTATGCCAGAATGTTAATGATGGAGGAAAATGTTGCACAAAAATATTGGAGAGAAGTTGTAAGTACAACAATCTACACCCTAAATAGAGTACAAGTCAAGAAAGGTACAAATGCTACACCTTATGAACTATGGTATGGATATGCACCTAGTGTAAGTTATTTTAAAGTCTTTGGGAGTAGATGTTTTATACTAAAGGATAATAGAAATGGTAAACTTGATGCTAAAGGAGAAGAAGACATATTTATTTGATATTCTAATAAGAGTAAAGCATACAAGTGCTTGAATTATAACACTAAAAAAATTGTGGAAACTGCAAATGTTGATGAATATGTAGAGAGAAATGAAGATGAAAGAATGATTAAACCTAAAATTTATAGATCATTCACTTATCCTAAAGAGGAGGATTCTAAAAAAATTGAAAATGAGGTTGTCGAGCAACAGTCCGCACCTACCGAGACACAGAACGAAATTGTCGAGCAACAGGAGGTGATTGTTGAGCTATCTGATGGAGATGTTGATTCACAGTTTCAACCTGAACTAAACATGAATGATCAAACTGAAGCTGAGAAAGAGCCTAATTTGGAAAAATATGTGAGAAGGCACTGTAAACCTGATCAAATCATAGGAGGAAGGGATTATGTAGTTATGACATGAATAAAATTAAGAGAAGACACATGTTTGCTATGTGATTTTGAGCCTAAGAAAGTAAAAGATGCTTTAGACAATGAAGACTAGATTCAAGCCATGAATGAAGAGATAGAATAGATAAAAAAGAACAAGACATGGACATTAGTACCGAGGCCTGACAACAAAAATGTAATTGGTACTAAGTGGGTATACAGAAACAAGCTGAATGAACATGGAGAGGTAACAAGGAATAAAGCAAGACTGGTATGCAAAGGTTATGCACAAGAGGAAGCAATTGACTATGGAGAGACATTCACCCCAGTTGCAATATTGGAAGGTGTAAGAACTCTACTTGCATATGCAGCCTACAAAGGATTTAAAGTTTATCAAATGGATGTGAAGTCAGCATTTCTAAATGGGATATTAAAAGATGAAGTATATATTGAACAAGTTTATGGATTTTTTGACCCAAGCAAGAGGAACATGGTTTGAAAAATACACAAGGCGTTATATGGATTGAAACAAGCACCCAGAGCATGGTATGAAAGATTGCACAATTATCTGATAAAGATTGGATTTGCAAGAACAAATGACAACAACAATATCTATTTGAAGATAGAGCAAG
Organism: Thuja plicata; assembly: GCA_018584345.1. Taxonomy (NCBI): domain Eukaryota; kingdom Viridiplantae; phylum Streptophyta; class Pinopsida; order Cupressales; family Cupressaceae; genus Thuja; species Thuja plicata. The sequence goes on along the minus strand of MU228392.1, from coordinate 315,218 downwards.
GTAAAGGAATTTTATTGGCTGAAATTTTTGTTGATGACATCATATTTAATCGACAAGATATGATATGCAAAGCATTTGCAAAAGAGATGCAAACTAAATTTAAAATGTCTATGTTTTGTGAGATAAAATTCTTTGTTGGTTTACAAATATATCAAATGAAGAATGGTATCTATATTACTCAATCAAAATATGTCAAGGAAATACTAAAAATTTTTGGTATGGAAGATTCAAAACTAGTGAGTACACACATGGCTACTGGACAGAAGTTGGCAAAGAGTTATGATACAAAAGAGGTAAATCAAACACTGTACAGATCAATGATAGGTAAGTTGCAATATGTTGTACACAATAGACTTGATATTGCATTAGCAGTTGGAATTGTTGCTAGATTTTCTGCTAATCCAAAAGAGACACATATAATGGCAGTAAAAAGAATTCTGAGATATCTGAAAGGTACATAAGATTATGGCCTATATTACAAAAGGACTGACAAGTTTGAACTCAGATTCTATACAGATTCTGACTGGGCTGGTAATGTTGATGATGGAAAAAGCACCACAGGATGAGCATTTATTTTGGGGGAAAAGATTATTTTCCTATACAAGCAAGAAATAGAATTTCACCTCACAATCTACAGCTGAAGCCGAGTATGTGGCAGCAGCAGTTAATTGTTCAAACATTGTATGGTTGAAGATACTTCTGAAAGGTATGAAGGAGGAGATCATAGAACCAGTTGTCATATATTGTGATAACACGAGTTCCATTAATATTTCTAAGAACCCTATAATGCACTCTAAGACAAAGCATATAGCTATCATGTATCATTACTTGAGGGAGCTAGCTCAGAAGAAGGAAGTAAGACTGGAGTATGTGAACACTAAGGAATAGTTGGTAGATATATTAACAAAAGCATTACCTAAGGATGCTCATGAGTATCTAAGAGGTAAATTGGGGGTAATTCCCCTAGCAGAGGCCAACTATTTTGAATTGTACTGTTGCATCAAATGTTTTAATCAGAACACTTGACACATTGATGCACAGTGAGTCACATTTTTAGGATGTTGCCTAAAAAATGTGAAGTGGTAGACAAGAACAGAAAAGAAGAAAAGTCATAAGAAAAGATGATAGGAACAACATGAAACAAAGATTAGAACAAGATGAATCTACATAATAAAGATGTCAACATCTTTGGCATTGTTGTCAAAGAGGGAGATTATTGCTAAAACAAATTATTGATAAAAATAATAGATATGAGGGAAATATTACTGAAAGAGCAAAGCTAAACAGTAACAAAAAACATTTCAGTGTGATTATAGACACAGAGGGAGTCAAAATTAAGCTAAAGACATTAATGAATATTTGTTCATATCAAGGAACACAGATACTTTTTGGATTGTATGGTAATTTTGGTTGGAAATTATTGTTTTACAGTTTAGTGTTGCCATCAATGCCAGAGAGGGAGATTGTTGGAAAGATTGCTACAATGTATACAATTGTTATTTTTTCATTCATGTCAAACCTTAAATTGTGAGACTATTTTTGTATGTTTGAGAACCATATCTATTGATTGATGAAGATTTGAAGAATGGGATAACAAGAATGCCGAGGAAAGGGTTGAGTTATGAGTATACACCAGGGTACTTAATCATTTGGCAATTTGGAAAAGTGATATGTTGTTTATCTATCACTGACAATTCACTAGAAGGTTGATGCCAAGAAAAGCAAAGTCTATGCTGAGAAAAGTGAAAGGTGATGCCAAGCAAAGCAAAGATGATGTCGAGCGCTAGTGAAATGCCGAGGGAGACAGAGAAAGCCCAACAACAGTATTTTAGTTATTGATGAGATTTGAGATCTCTAGCCAACATAGTTGATTTTATTGGGATATGAATTGATAATTAAGATTGTTCCACACTCATTTAATGCACAGGAAACCATTATTGTTGGTGATTTGTTTCTGTACAGTTGATTGATTGTATGTTTGTCATTGATGACAACATATAATACATAGTAGGTATTCTGTATGTACTTATCAGAATGATGATATCAAGCCTTGCATGGTTAGATACATTTTCTAGACATGTTTAGTATGTTATTTTCATACACACAGATCCATATATGATGTTTCAGTCAAGTTGTGTAATTCTATTATTGGCAATTACAGTTCTAGAAGAGTATCTATTAAAAGCCGACGTATGTAACATGTTTCTTGAGTTGCACCTATCTTCAAGATATGCATGTGTATATTCATGATTAGTTATGAGTTGATGATTTTTATCTAAAGGCTCCTAACATGTTTCAAGAAGATTGAAAAGTTAGAGTTAATTTGGTGAAGCCGACTTAATGAAGTGTCGCGTCCATTTAGTTTATGTTGCATGGAATTAATATTGCTTGCGTGCTTAGTAGAGCCAACAAGAATGTTATGAAGAGTTTTCTTATAGGTCCCATGATCTCATACTTTGAGGAAGATACTTATAGCAAGTCATGTGTGATACGCTAAGTGTGAATGATATGAAAAGAGATAGAAAATGTATAGAGCAGAATATCAATTGTGGTTCATTCATCAAGAGTCTATGTGAAGAAGAAGTAGAAGATTACAATACATTGGAACTGATCAAGACAATAGGTCTACTCTACATTTCATCCTCAGATATAGTGCATATCTATTCTATAGAATGTTGTAGCCTTCACCATTGAAGCAGTGAGCTTTTGGACAGTGAGTCCACCACCCCTAAGAGGGTTATTTGTAAAAGACTCCTAATAGGGTCAAACCCTTAACCATGCCACTGTAATTATTGCATTGTAAACTACAACTCCTAACAGGGTTAAAATATCTTCTAACAGGGATTACTATAAACAGGTATAGTTCATTGTGGGTGCTAATTCCCACTGGGGTATTTACCATTTAGTTTCCCCATAATCAAATTGTGTGTTGTGTACTGTGTTATCTGATTAAGCATTTAATTTATTTTATTCTGAAGTTAACGAAGAAAAAAAAAGAATTAAAGTTAATGATAATTGATTCACCCCCCCCCCCCTCTCNATTCCCCCCCCCCCCCCTCTCAATTATCCTTTGTGACTATTCTAATAGTTATTTGTGCATGGATTCAATGTTTAATTAATGATTGTATTGGAGAAGTAAATAAAATATAATGATGGAAAGATCCGTTGGATCTGACCTAACCTAAGATCTGGATTTGCAAAGTAAGTTGTATGTATCAGATCACACCTGTTGATTACTTTCTAACCATTGTATCAGTTCAAATCCTTTAAGTAGGTTGACCTAAGATTCATTGTATAAATCCTTTGAACAAGGTGACATTCAGATTGGAATGTTCTAAGTCCTCTAACAAGGCCACTCCTGACATGGTGATTAAATCCTTTAACCAGGTCACATTTGATAGTGTGTTTTATAACCTTTAACAAGGTTGGCTCCTAACAAAGCTCACTTCAGAAGAGTTAAATTTTGGTAGCATGGTACTGGTGGTTTTTTCTGTGTCGGGTTTCCATGTTAAATCATGGTGTCAAAGTGTGTGAATGTTTATGTTGTGTTTTACTATTAAGTTTCTGCAAGCTTATTTCATTAGTACAGTAAACTACATACCTTTCTTGTTTATTGTTGCCAAGCAAATCTGAGTTTTTCAAGTTGGTATAAAGTTTTGTATGGCCACATATGGACCTGAGGATAACTGATTCACCCCCCCTCTAAGTTATTCTAAATTCATTCTAACACTGAGCTCATTTGAAATATTAATTTAAAGTTTCAATTTAACATAATCAGAGGAAAACCCACCTAATATTTTAATGTCAAATGCTTCCATTTTAAATTTCATGAACATCGGATCTTGTTTGTAATATTAATTTAAAGTTTCAATTTTTCTCAATCGGAGGAAAACCCACCTAATATTTTGATGTCAAATGCCTCTATTTTAAATTTCATAGAGATCTGAGTGTTGATCTCTAAGTTTTGTTGATGATTAGTGACCAACACTTAGTCATTTACTTAGGCAGTTTTAGTTGGCTATCACTGTGGCCAAGCTAAAACTATACAAGGCCGAACAACATTGCCAAGTAGTATTCAGGTTTCTGAGTTGTATCATGCCGAGCCGAGTAGGATACTTAGTACCGAGTGACAGAGATGTTAAGTGCTGAGTAGAAAAATTTTTGTATACATGTCTGGAATGATTCAAACTTCGAGGATAAGTGTTCAGGCCGACTTGTATAAGCTTTTTGGGCCGACTTATGTACACATTTAATATTTTCCTACGGAGTCAATTATGCATTTAATTGTTTTATCCTATGCATGACCTATTGTAATCATTAATTGTAATACCTTGGAGGTATGGGTATTAGATCTTGATCATTGATCTAGATCTTGCTATTAGACTTGAATAGATATATAAGATTTCTTCTAAACCCTATTTTGGAAGTGTGTGGAGAGAAGTGGTGACTGCATTTTGAAGTGAAATGAACAAAGGGTTATTTTGTTAAGAAGCATAGATCAAGAAGAGTGATAGAACTATGAACAACAGAGTAAAGACATAGTAGATTGTGAGATCATAGAAGGTACTGGAAAGAGGAGATCCGTCATCAACATCTGAGTTCATAATGAAGGATCATTACTTGAAACATTCTAATTGTTGTATCAGGTAAAAATCTCTTAACAAATTGGTTCTAGTAGACCTTTCAAAATCTCCTAACAGAGTGCTTACTTTATTGTAAGTTGAAATCCTTTCACATGGTAGATTGTAATGATCTTTATCTCTTAATCAGGCAGACCTTTAACAGGGTAGATTGCATTTTGTAATCAACTTTTGTAGCCCTAATAGGCACACTTTATTGCTACAGTAGTGAATAATTCTGTGGGTGTCACCCCCACCCCAGTTTTACCTATTTGGGTTTCTGGGTTACCAATTTCTTGTGTTATGAGCTATTTATTTCATTATGTGGATGTTATTTGATATTACATTAGATTCATATATGTATGAATGTGGATCAGTTTGTTTTAAGTGTTTAACTTTGAAGATCTGATTCACCCCCCCTCTCAGTATCTTTCTTTCCCATTATTATATTTCCAACAATTGGTATCAGAGCTTAGTGCTCTAGAAATTCATAATCAGCTTGAGAATACAGATCTTGAGATGGAGATCTACAAGATGGGTAAAGTTATTGAGAATCAAAAGATTGATATTCAGCTAGCACTACAACATCTTGAGACAGCAAGATAGGAATTAAAGATGTCCTTGACAGCAAGGAAAGATTTGGCCAAACAAATGAATGACTCTCATTATCAGGAAGAGGACACCATAAATCTATTTCAGAATGGAGATTCTATTGAGAGTGATGCAGCAATAGCAGATCTACTGGAAAAGAACAGTGCACTATGTGAAGAAGTCAGAAACTTGAAAAAGGAACAAGAAGCCCAATCAATAAGAATGTGTGAAGTTGTTGAATAGAAAGAGAAATCTGAAGATGAAAAGGCTATGGCAGAAGAAGACAAAAGAATGATGACTTTCAAACTTGATGAAAGAACACATGATGTACAAACAATGACAATCAATCAAGTTGACATGGAAAATCAACTACTACTTGTGAATCAGGAGATTAGTAGGAAAGACTTGCAGATTGTAAATTTTAGATCTGAGAATAGTCAGTTGAAAGATGAATTGAGATCTGAGAAAGAACTTAACAATAGATTAAATGATCCCAATACAGCTTTGAGCTACTTTGAACAACTAGTGGAAGCATCAAGAAGACCTAAATATTATTCTAGATTAGGTCACACTGAACAACATACAACCACTGAAGAAGGAGAATCACCTAAGATAGGTGAAAGAAGGTATGAAAAGCCAAGAAAAAAAAAACCTATTTGCCACCACTGTGGGAAACCAGGTCATACAACAAACATTTTTTGAAGCAAGAATGGTAAGTCCAATCCTAAAACTAACTTCAATGGTTATTTCTTTAACTATAATAATTTTGGACATCAAGCACGTAAATGTAAGACAAAGGAAAGCATTCCACCTTCCACACCTAGACTCAATGGTAATTGTTATAACTATCAAAAATATGGTCATAAAGCACAAGATTACAAATCTAAAGGTAAACAACAATGGACATCAAAGGCACAAGAGAAATCACCAAGAAAAGGAAATACTTACAAGTGGGACTAAAACACATGGCATAGTTTTCATTACTGTGGTGAGTATGGACATGTTCCAAAAAATTGCATAAGGACACATTTCAAAGGAAAGTCTAAGAGTTGGATGAATGGAAGCCTAGTTTGTCACAATTTTCTAAAAATTGGTCATACAAGGAAAGATTGTAAGACTAGGGTACCTGCTCCCACTGTTGAGTGGATTAGAGCACAGATGAACCAGGCATGGGTTAAGAATTCTAAACCATGTAGTAGTGAAGCTAGTACAACTAAGGTCACCCAATCCAATGGATCAGGTGATCACATCATCTCCAACTAAGCAAAAGAGGTATGTAAGGAACTGCATCTAAAATTCTTATCTTACATCAGTTCCTAACATGAAATGTACCAAAGTCCATATTTGCATATGTCAAGATGCACCAGGACACATTTTGAAGACAAATGATGAGAAGAGCTAATTTCACTATAGGTGTCGAGCACCAGTCGTGGACACTAAGGCTGAGTTCTTTAGTGTGTGTCAAGTTTGTTGGCCAAGTTTAGTAAGCTGCGTGGGATGCAAGTTGTGTTAGAAAGCTGAGGATAGCTAGCTTGCACTAACTCAATAGGAAGAACATTTATTGCTTACCTACCTTGACCTTTTGAGTCTATAAAGGATGAACAATTTATTCTTCATTTTTACCTTACAATTTTCACTATTTATGGAGGGATTGAAGTAGTTACAGAATTGATCTTAACAAAGTTAGCATTGAAGATTTCATTAGCATTTCGTCGGCAATCCTAAGGTTAACAGTATGAAGTGCTACTTGCCAAGGTACTCTGTTCTTCATCTTTCAAACCCCAATTTCAAGATTATGGCTGCAAGCTCTTCCGCACCAGTTAAAAGTATGGAGGGAGAACAAGAGAAAATTCAGTTAGTACAGAGTGATGAATGTGCACCTCTCAATTTTCAAGCCGTTCCTAAAAGTGCAATTCAGAGTGATCTGACCAGAGCTCTCTCATCCATTCCACCAAAGGTACTTATGATCCATGATGTAAGATCTTGTTACATGGTTAAAAATGGTGAAGTAGGTGATAGTGAATTGAGAAAATCCTACAGCAAACTGTGTATTGATGGATTTCTAAAGGGAGAATTCAAACATTTAGCCGACAAGGGGTTAAATCATGTCCTAAATTTCCCACAAGGTTTCAAAGATGAATGAATTAAGGTCATTCTTAGCTGAGTTCATGATATGTGTATATGATTGGATAATGGACCAGTCAAGATAACTAAAAATATGATTCATCGAGTGACTCGATATCCTGTTGTTAATGAGAAACAGACAATGAGAGATAATAGTAAAGAGGAAATTACACTGAACACTGGAGCCATATGGAACAACAGAGGTATGACTATCTCTACAATTAAAGACCTAGAACTTGATTTTGGAGTAAGAGTAATCCCAAATAAGTTCTATCAGTCGAGTTGACTAGATAGTGTTCCTTGTACAGCCATTGACCAAGCATCAAAGATTGTTAAGAAGAATCATATGTTGGAATTATATTGAGATGATGTACTAAGAGGGGAGGGGTGAATCAATACCTCTAAAAATTTTCTTGGTTAGCCCATTAATCCTTGATCATCATTTTTTAAATTATCTTATCTAACTATTCATCTTTCTTTATGCATATGCAATCATATCATAAATTATTTAGTATGTAACCATAACAGAAACATTCATGAAAATAGATAAAACATGATACAAGATATGATATCACAGAAAACTCTTGTTAAGGAAGTAAAAATTGCAGTGGGGATTGTTACCCACAAAACTTCACTATCTGTAGATAAGAAGGAGTCGGTTAAGGCTTACAATTGGTCACTTCTAATGACCTACCCTATTAGGAGTATTACAGTGGAGACCTGTTAAGATCTACTTCATTTGAAGCTTTAGCAATACTGTTAAGTGTGCACTCTGTTAAGAGATTTGGAAAGAACAGTTAAGTCCACCTTCTACAAAAGGATTTTAGATGTGATGCACTTGTTAGAATGAAACTACATAAGTCTTTGATATGATGATATATGCAATCTTCAATTTACTGATAATAGATCCTATAAAGCTTCATACATATAAGTAATCATCCTTCCATGATTGAATAATACCTTTATCTGCTCGTCAGTAGCTTCTGTGTGTTCTTGACAACTGATGTATTTTTTTTCTAAACTTTGCATGAATTCTACCTTCTTCTCCTTAGACGCTCTTCATGGCTATCAATAATAAGAATTCATGTTCTCACAATTGAGTATGAACATCTATTTATACTAATTTAGGTTCAATTCTTGATTCATGCATCGCAAGTTAATTCTAGATCCAAGGTTTACAACTTGACCTTGATCTTTAGTTACATATGCTTTAGATCCATTAGGATGCTTTAACGCATTTACATAAAGCTTGCATGACCATCAAATTATGATTTAAAACAAATAAAAATCTATAAATAGAATTACATTGCTTTATCCATCGTGTGAAAATCAGATCCACAATTTGCGGGTTCTTTATCTGTCTGTGGGTTCTGACGGTCTATTGTCTTGGTCGTCGGTGTTCCTTTCTTGAAATTATCATCAGGTATGCCTTTTCTATTCCTGTCGGGTTAGTTCTAAAAGCTATTTCACCGGTGATGCTTGTGGTCACCGGTGATGCTTTTTTGATTCTACACTTAGCATTTTTCATGACCTCTGTGTTCTGTCGGGTATGCTCGTTGTTCGTCGGTATTGCTTGTAATCTACCGATAATGCATGTAATCTAGTGGTGATGCTTTAGTCTACCAGTGATCTCTGTCAATGTTTTTCACTAAGTGTACTAATGGAAAAATAATGTCATCAATCTACCCCTTTGACATTAGTATCAAAAACATGATATGTGCAACATATGGAGTGTATTAGTATGTACACCTGTGTATACTTCTTCCTTAAGTCATTTGAATGACTCCCCCTATATATATGCCAGTAAGTGTAAGTATATATACATATCCTTATGTATTTTCTTTTCCTCTTTTTTAGGTTTATTTTCCTCTTTTTCACCTGATATATATTTGTACATAACTATATACATTTCCTTTCCTCCTTTTTTTATTCTAAAGGCAAAGGTACTTACAGCTTTTTAAAAAGGTGGGAATGTGAGGACTTGATTTCCTCCATCATCTTTTCCCGTTTCTCCTTCAACATTTCTAGAGCCATGTACTCCAGTGAAATTCGTACATGGATATCATAGATGTTTTCTACTACAGACATCTTAGGGGTTGCTATCAGATTTCTAGTATCAGAAATATGTTGCTGTAGAGTGGTAAGGTTGGGTAGAATATGTGCCTAAAGTTCAGTAATCTCACCTCTGAATTATGTCTTAGCATCCCACATTTCTTACCTTAGCCTATTCACCTCTATTAATATGTGATGATGTGCCTTTATGCTGTCGGCATGCGAGGTTAGGCTTTGTGCACTTTTTGTAACATTTGAATCAATTTCTGCTAGTTTTTCACTGTTTTCTTTTCCAAATTTCTCCAGTGTGCACATTTTTTGAACTAAGGTGATTGCTTCAGCAGTCATTGGCTCTAATTCATCACTGAGCTCTAAGAGCTTTAACTTGTTCAATGCCACTTCTTGGCTGATTTTATCAATTAACTTGAATTGATATTTCTTCTATGCTTGCTCTTCCATTGCTTGTTTTTCCTTTATACCTTGCTCTGTTATAGCATCGGTAAGAATAGCAATGTGTTCCTTTACTGAAGCATTTTCTTCAACTTTTACTTCAGGAACAAGTTGTTAGAGTATCTCTTTAGCCTTGTCAAGTGCCATGTTTTATCTATGTTTTTGTATCATCTTATTTTGAATGGCTTTTCTCTGACATAGCACTCCAAACTCTTGAAGTTTTTCACTGTCCAATGTGGTAATGTCCCAGTTTGGAACTTCAATGACTTCATCAAGTGTCATAGCCAATATATCCTTCTTTACTATTTTCTTTTTCTTCTTCTTTGGATGGGTGGAAGATTGATGTACCACCATCTGTAAGGCTTGAGATTGGGTAGATTTTGTGGGTGAGTGTTGAGAGGATGAGGCATCCTTTTGTATATGTTCTATGTTCACCAGCCGGTTGGGTGAAGATGTCTCCTCACGTACCTTAAGTGTATCAACAGATGAATCTTATTTCAGTTTTATTCCCTCATTTTTCTTGACTTCCCCACTCTATCTTTCTCTTCAACCTTTCTTAATCTATCATCAGTTGTTTTATTTTCCTCTTTGCTTTGTTCTTTTGATACATCTTGCTGCTCATTGGTTGCATCCTTCATTTCAGTATTTGTATCCTTAGGAGTATTGGATGCACCTTGGTTTTCATCAGTACCCATATCCTTGGGTATATCATCATCTTTCTTAGATGATTTATCCTGAATTGACTATATATCAATAGCATCTATTAATATATTCATATTTGTCAGTGTATTGACAGTTGCAGTGTCAATAGCTATGTCCTATCCGTCGATATTACTCTTAGTAGCATTGATGTCTTCATCTTTTTGAAGCTCTGTTGCAGGGTCTTTTTCTGTAATAGTATTGACAATATTGTCTAACCATGAATCATCATTCAAATCAACATCTAAGTTACCCTTTATTGATAGTTCCTCTTTGGTAAATTCTTCATCCTCCAAGTTTATGTGGATGGGGCTTTCTGGTACTTGATCATCTTTGCCATCTTTTGACCAGTCTTCATCTATAATATCTGTCTATTTTTGGCCTATGATCTGTACCTCTTCACTATCTAACTCAACCATTGAGTTACCTATTTTTTTGATAGGTTCCTTTTTAGGACTGCTTTTCTCATCAGGATTTAGTATCTCACTCCATATCTTATGAGTGTCTGCTTCCAGCTCTATGAGTTTCTCTTGAAGAGATTTATAAGCTCTCAACTTGGGTGAGAAGCTTTTTGCATATTTATCCATGACTTTTTTGATTTTTTCTTTTGTTGATTCAGGAGGTAGAAGAGAGACTAATACTCTTTCTCTTATTCTCTTTTCCTCATGTAATGCAAAGGTGAATCTAGAAGCTATTCTATCTAATACTTCTTGTGGCACATCTCTTGTGGTGAATTGCAGTGGGACATAATAATGTTTGCATAATTTAGCAATTAGTGCATCTTCAATTTTATTCTGTTCTACTATATCCCACCTTAACCATTTCCTAATTTTAGGATGTCCAACAGATGCAACTTTAGAAATGTACTTGCATATGTCATCAATGTCCTCAGTGGGTGATGTTACCTTTCTAAGTTTGACAGTGTCAGGTTCATCCATTACTAAATCTTCTAATTCTTCATCAGTATGAACATATTTTCTCCTCTTGGCAGGTGTCCTAGCTGGTTTTTTTTCTTTTTGAGGTGCAGGTTTCCTCTTGTACACCTTCCCTTTTACCATGGGAGGAGGAATAGCATCCTGTGTTGTTTGGCTTCTTGTTCTAGACTTTTTAGCTAGAGGAGGAGGTGGTGAATCAGACTTCTCTTCCTCTGATTCATTTGTTTATGTTGTATCACCAAGGGAAGCTGTTCCTTGGTGTCTTCCTCCTTACTTTGTTCTTCCTCCTTTCATTTTTCTTCTTCTTCTCCATTAGAAGATATATTCAAGTTATTTTTTAGATTCTTGACCATTATTTTTGACTACTTTACAGCCTTCTTGACAACAAGATTTGATTTAATATTTAGTTTGGCTTCCTCATAGGTACCAAATCTTAGTTGTTTGTTGTCAATGGGCTCATTTAACAATGCCTGAATGCATTCCTTTGCTAACCCTATTTTGATTTCATACTCCAGTTTTGATAGCCATGATTTCCTTGGAACTACAGCTTGTATGTAAGTGAAATTTGTATCCACCATAAAACATATCTCTTCTTTGTGTTCCTATATCAGACTCTCAGGAATTCTAGTTCTAGCCTATAGCATTTCCTTAATGGTTTTGAAATATTCATTCATTACATTATCAAAATTTGTACCAAGTGATTCTATGAATTCACTTATCTAAATGGTAATCGGTCTACTAGTGTCCCATGTTACTTTTCCTATGGAAGGAAAGTATTCTTCAAAGTAAAAGAATATACACATTATTAGGGAACCAAACTTACATGTGTTTGTCCTTGAGGACCTTATTGTGCACATGTTCTCCTCAAATTGATGTAATAGGATCTCTGCTAGATCCATCTTCTTCCACTGTTGATAATCTTGTATGCTATGCTCATAGCAGTACTAGATATGTTGTTCATTCTGCTTGCTTGGAATATCTTGTAACCAACAACACATGCTCCAAACTTAAGTTCAATTTCGGTTATGGTGTTGACCTTTAGTGCCCTTTTATCTAATTTTGCACTGGTTAATCTTTCAACTTCTACAAGAGATGGAAGTTTGTGAGCCTGTGGTTTGTCAATTGTTGGATAACTAGTAACCTTGTGTATAACATCCTTAGTTATATCTTTTGGCATGTTTAGCCATAGAGTGTTGTGAATTATGCTAAGAATGATTTTGATCCACTCTATCTTGAAAACCCTAGGAAGATGAAGTGCATTTGTGAGTCCTTTTACCTCCAAGTGTTTGTGCTCTTCTTTGAGCTTTCCAACATCATCAAAAAGTGTGGCATAGGCATTATCAAGGTCTAGATCTCCTATCTCTGAGATCTTGCAGTGAATGTAGGACCTTACGTCCTCTACTAGAAAAACCCTAGGTGGGATTCAAGAGAATGCTCTAGAATCGTCTGGCTGAGAGGCTATTTTAGGGTGTAATTTATACTTAGGTTTAGCACACACTCCTCTATTGACAAGTCTGAAGGGTTTCTTCTTATCATCCTTAATTTTCTCTACCCTAGAAGTTGATGCCATCGTATTTGCAATTTAGGGCTTTTCACAAAATAAAGACAGTGCTATCGGTGAGTGTGTTAACTTATTGATTCTTTGTGATTGCTTATGAATCTGAATTCTTCATGGTTGACTTCTACTGGGTCTCTTTGCAATCTTCTCTTAAATCACTTTGGCCTACTCTGCTCTGCTCAAAAATTGTGGGTGCAAAAATGATCTTACCTGTCAGACTTTTATACCTTTTTGTGCCCTAAGTTGTCATAAATTCTTACCAACTCATCAGTATATGAAGACTACTTTTGTTGGTAAAGACATCCATAACACCGTCAATGTTTGTGCAAAGCGTCGGGGTAGCTAGAAATTTTGGAGACTTCACCGATGATTATCAGTGAGGTTGCGATGATAGCTTTGGTTGATTCAATGTTTACTGATATCCATCGGGTTACACTTAGCTTGTTTGATGACTGATACATTCTGGTAAGTCGTACTAACTTTTCTGTGTGTGTTCGCCGATGCATATTGTGCCCAATAACCGATGGTTGTTTTTCAATAGATTAACAAGTAACAATATATTGCATCTTTATTCATGCCTATATTATAATATGAACTATGTATAATGGAACTGATGCATAGTAAAACTTGTCATAATGTAGTTCCATACTTACTTATGCAATCTAGTTATATGTAGTGATGTCATCAGATCCAGTGGATGGGGTGTCACCATTTGTATTTCTTGTTCCAGCACCTTCAGTGTTTGTGGCTTTTACCCACATCTTGTTTCTCATTCTTTTGATGTCATCAATGGTATTTCCATTGGGATGTGTATTTGTGTCTGTCAGTCAGTCTTTGCAATCTTTTATCACATGTCCAACCTTATGACAGTGTAAACATGCCATTCCTGGATTGGTCCAACCTCTTGACCTTCTGGTCCACTTTCTCATATAGTTGGCAGCAATATGACCATACCTTCCACATGTTGTGCAATTTACCCATGTGTTATAGTCCTAAACATATGAGTTACCTTCTCTTGATGGTTTGTAGCTTTTATCAGTTTCCTTTGGATTCCATGCCTTGTTGTTCTTTTTCCATCATTCCTTATGTGTATGCCCATTCATCTTGCATGTAGGACAGTACTTGTCCATATAGGTTTTTCTCTTTGGATTTTGTCACTTTGGATCTGCACTCATGTGCCTTGTGTCCTTTCTTTTGACATTTA
>MU228392.1:261955-294634 GCA_018584345.1 Thuja plicata | reverse complement strand
CTGGGTTACCAAGTTCTTGTGTTATGATTTATTTATTTCATTGTGTGGATGCTATTTGATATTACATTAGATTCATATATGTATGAATGTGGATCAGTTTGTTTTAAGTGTTTAAATTTGAAGATCTAATTCGCCCCCCCCCTCTCAGTATCTTTCTTTCCCATTATTGTATTTCCAACACCGAGCTCATTTGAAATACTAATTTCAAGTTTCAATTTTACACAATCAGTGGAAAACCCACCTAAAATTTTAATGTCAAATGCTTCCAATTTAAATTTCACGAAGATTGGAGCTCGTTTGAAATATCAATTTAAAGTTTTAATTTTTCTCAATCAGAGGAAAACCCACCTAATATGTTGATGTCAAATGCTTCCATTTTAAATTTCACGAAGATCCGAGCTCTTTTGGAATATTAATTTAAAGTTTCAATTTTGCTCCCGGACATAAAATGTTTCACAAAAAAGTTTCAATTTTGCACAATCAGAGGAAAACCAACCTAATATTTTGATGTCAAATGCTTCCATTTTAAATTTCATGAACATCGGAGCTCGTTTGAAATATTAATTTAAACTTTCAATTTTGCTCAATGAGAGGAAAAACCCACCTAATATTTTAATGTCAAATGCCTGTATTTTAAATTTCACAGACTTCTGAGCTCGTTTGAATTATTAATTTAAAGTTTCAATTTTACAAAATCAGAGGATATCCCACCTAATATTTTAATGTCAAATGCTTCCATTTTAAATTTCACGAAGATTGGATCTCATTTGAAATATTAATTTAAAGTTTCAATTTTGCTCAATCAAAGGAAAACCCACCTAATATTTTGATGTCAAATGCTTCTATTTTAAATTTCATGGAGATCCGAGCTCATTTAAAACATTAATTTCAAATTTAAATTGTACATAGTCAAAGGAAAACCCACCTAATATTTTGATGTCAAATGCTTCCAATTTAAATTTCACGAAGATTGGAGCTCGTTTGAAATATGAATTTAAAGTTTCAATTTTGCTCAATCAGAGGAAAACCCACCTAATATTTTGATGTCAAATACTTCCATTTGAAAGTTCATGAAGATCCGACCTCGTTTGAAATATTAAGTTAAAGTTTCAATTTTTCTCCCGGACGTGAAACGTGCAACAAAAAAGTTTCAATTTTGCACAATTAGAGGAAAACCCGCCTAATATTTTGGTGTCAAATGCTTCCATTTTAAATTTTATGAACATCAGACCTCATTTGAAATATTAATTTAAACTTTCAATTTTGCTCAATCAGAGGAAAACACACCTAATATTTTGATGTCAAATGCTTCTATTTTGAATTTCACAGAGATCCAAGCTCATTTGAAATATTAATTTAAAGTTTCAATTTTACACATTCAGAGGAAAACCCACCTAATATATTAATGTCAAATGCTTCCATTTTAAATTTCATGAAAATTGGATCTCATTTGAAATATTAATTTAATGTTTCAATTTTGCTCAATCAGAGGAAAACTAACCTAATATTTTGATGTCAAATGCCTCTATTTTAAATTGCACAGAGATCTGAGCTCGTTTGAAACATTAATTTCAAGTTTCAATTTTACACAATCAGTGGAAAACCCACCTAATATTTTGTTGTCAAATGCTTCCAATTTAAATTTCACAAAGATCGGAGCTCGTTTGAAATATCAATTTAAAGTTTCAATTTTTCTCAATCAGAGGAAAACCCTCCTAATATTTTGATGTCAAATGCTTCAATTTTAAATTTCAGGAAGATACAAGCTCATTTGGAATATTAATTTACAGTTTAAATTTTGCTTCCAAATGTAAAACGTGCAACAAAAAAGTTTCAATTTTGCACAATCAGAGGAAAACCCACCTAATATTTTGATGTCAAATGCTTCCATTTTAAATTTCATGAACATCGGAGCTCATTTGAAATATTAATTTAAAGTTTCAATTTTTCTCAATCAGAGGAAAACCCACCTAATACTTTGATGTGAAATGCTTCTATTTAAATTTCACGGAGATCCGACCTCGTTTGAAATATTAATTTAAAGTTTCAATTTTACATAATCAGAGGAAAACCCAAATAATATTTTAATGTCAAATTCTTCCATTTTAAATTTCACAAAGCTCAGATCTCGTTTGAAATATTAATTTAAAGTTTTAATTTTGCTCAATCAGAGGAAAACCCACCAAATATTTTGATGTCAACTGCCTATATTTTAAATTTCATGGAGATCCAATCTCATTTGAAATATTAATTTCAAGTTTCAATTTTACACAATCAATGGAAAACCAACCTAATATTTTGATGTCCAATGCTTCTAATTTAAATTTCACGAAGATCAGAGCTCATTTGAAATATTAATTTAAACATTCAATTTTTCTTAATCAGAGGAAAACCCACCTAATATTTTGATGTCAAATGCCTCTATTTTAAATTTCACAGAGATCCAAACTCGCTTGAAATATTAATTTAAAGTTTCAATTTTGCACAATCAGAGGAAAACCCACCTAATATTTTAATGTCAAATGCTTCCATTTTAAATTTCATGCAGATCAGATCTCATTTGAAATATTAATTTAAAGTTTAAATTTTGCTTAATCAGAGGAAAACCCACCTAATATTTTGATGTCAAATGCTTCTATTTTAAATTTCATAGAGATCCGAGCTCGTTTGAAATATTAAGTTCAAGTTTTAATTTTACACAATCAGAGGAAAACCCACCTAATGTTTTGATGTCAAATGCTTCCAATTTAAATTTCACGAAGATCGGAGCTTGTTTGAAATATTAATTTAAAGTTTCAATTTTTCTCAATTAGAGAAAACCCACCTAATATTTTGATGTCAAAAGCTTCCATTTTAAATTTCATGAAGATCCGAGCTCGTTTGAAATATTAAGTTAAAGTTTCAATTTTGTTGCCGGACGTGAAATGTGCAACAAAAAAGTTTCAATTTTCCACAATCAGATGAAAACCCACCAAATATTTTGATGTCAAATGCTTCCATTTTAAATTTCACGAACATTAGAGCTCGTTTGAAATATTAATTTAAAATTTCAATTTTGCTCAATCAAAGGAAAACCCACCTAATATTTTGATGTCAAATGCTTCTATTTTGAGTTTTACGGAGATCTGAGCTTGTTTGAAATATTAATTTAAAGTTTCAATTTTACACAATCAGAGGAAAGCCCAACTAATATTTTAATGTCAAATGCTTCCATTTTAAATTTCATGAAGATTGGATCTAGTTTCAACTATTAATTTAAAGTTTCAATTTTTTTCAATCAGAGGAAAACCCACCTACTATTTTGATATCAAATGCCTCTATAATAAATTTCATAGAGATCCGAGCTCGTCTGAAATATTAATTTCAACTTTCAATTTTACACAATCCGTGGATACCCCACCTAATATTTTGATGTCAAACGCTTCCAATATAAATTTTACGAAGATCTAAGCTTGTTTGAAATATTAATTTAAACTTTCAATTTTTCTCAATCGGAGGACAACCCACCTAATATTTTGATGTCAAATGCTTCCATTTTAAATTTCATGAAGATCCAAGCTCATTTGGAATATTAAGTTAAAGTTTCAATTTTGCTCCCGGACGTAAAACATGTCACAAAAAAGTTTTAATTTTGCACAATCAGAGGAAAACGCACCTAATATTTTGATGTCAAATGCTTCCATTTTAAATTTCACAAACATCAGAGCTTGATTGAAATATTAATTTAAACTTTCAATTTTTCTCAATCAGAGGAAAACCCACCAAATATTTTGATGTCAAATGCTTCTATTTTAAATTTCATGGAGATCCGAACTCATTTGAAATATTAATTTAAAGTTTCAATTTTACACAGTCAGAGGAAAACCCACCAAATATTTTAATGTCAAATGCTTCCATTTTAAATTTCACGAAGATCAGATCTCATTTGAAATATTAATTTAAAGTTTCAATTTTTCTCAATGAGAGGAAAACCCACCTAATATTTTGATGTCAAATGCTTCTATTTTAAATTTCAAGGAGATTCGAGCTCGTTTGAAACATTAATTTCAAATTTCAATTTTACACAATCAGAGGAAAACCCATCTAATATTTTGATGTCAAATGCTTCCAATTTAAATTTCACGAAGATCAAAGCTTGTGTGAAATATTAATTTAAGGTTTCAATTTTTCTCAATCAGAGGAAAACCCACCTAATATTTTGATGTCAAATGCTTCCATTTTAAATTTCACGAAGATCCGAGCTCGTTTGAAATATTATGTTAAAGTTTCAATTTTGCTCACGGATGTGAAACATGCAACAAAAAAGTTTCAATTTTGCACAACCAGAGGAAACCCCACATAATATTTTAATGCCAAATGCTTCCATTTTAATTTTCACGAAGATCAGATCTCATTTGAAATATTAATTTAAAGTTTCAATTTTGCTCAATCAAAGGAAAACCCACCTAATATTTTGATGTCAAATGCTTTGATTTTAAATTTCATGGAGATCCCAGCTCGTTTTAAACATTAATTTCAAGTTTAAATTTTACACAATCAAAGGAAAACCCACCTAATGTTTTGATGTCAAATGCTTCCATTTTAAATTTCACAAAGATCAGAGCTCATTTGAAATATTAATTTAAAGTTTTAATTTTGCTCCTGGACATGATATGTGCAACAAAAAAGTTTCAATTTTGAACAATCAGAGGAAAACCCACCTAATATTTTGATGTCAAATGCTTCCATTTTAAATTTCATGAACATCGGAGCTCATTTGAAATATTAATTTACACTTTCAATTTTGCTTAATCAGAGGAAAACCCACCTAATATTTGATGTCAAATGCTTCTATTTTGAATTTCATAGAAATCCGAGCTCGTTTGAAATATTAATTTTAAGTTTCAATTTTACACAATGGAGGAAAACCCACCTAATATTTTAATGTCAAATGCTTCCATTTTAAATTTCACAAAGATCGGATCTTGTTTGAAATATTAATTTTAAGTTTAGATTTTGTACAATCAGAGGAAAAACCCACCTAATATTTTGATGTCAAATGCCTCTGTTTTAAATTTCACAAAGATCCAAGCTCGTTTGAAATATTAATTTCACGTTTCAATTTTACACCATCAGTGGAAAACCCAACTAATATTTTGATGTCAAATGCTTCAAATTTAAATTTCACAAAGATCAAAGCTCGTTTGAAATATTAATTTAAAGTTTTAATTTTTCTCAATCAGAGGAAAACCCACCTAATATTTTGATGTCAAATGCTTCCATTATAATTTTCATGAAGATCCAGGCTCGTTAGGAATATTAATTTAAAGTTTCAATTTCGCTCTCGGACGTAAAATGTGTAACAAAAATTTTTCAATTTTGCACAATGAGAGGAAACCCCACCTAACATTTTGATGTCAAATGCTTCCTTTTAAAATTTCATGAACATTGAAGCTCATTTGAAATATTTATTTAAACTTTCAATTTTTCTCAATCAGAGGAAAACCCACCTAATATTTTGATGTCAATTGCTTTTATTTTAAATTTCACACAGATCTGAGCTCATTTGAAATATTAATTTAAAGTTTCAATTTTACATAATCAGAGGAAAACGCACCTAATATTTTAATGTCAAATGCTTCCATTTTAAATTTCACGAAGATCGGATCTCATTTGAAATATTAATTTAAAGTTTCAATTTTGCTCAATCAGAGGAAAACCCACTTTAATATTTTGATGTAAAATGCCTCTATTTTAAATTTAATGGAGATCTGAGCTCGGTTGAAATATTAATTTACAATTTCAATTTTACACAATCAATAGAAAACCCACCTAATATTTTGATTTCAAATGCTTTCAATTTAAATTTCACGAAGATCGGAGCTCATTTGAAATAATAATTTAACGTTTCAATTTTGCTCAATCAGAGGAAAACCCACCTAATATTTTGATGTCAAATGCTTCCATTTTGAATTGCATGAAGATCCAAGCTCATTTGGAATATTAATTTAAAGTTTCAATTTTGCTCCCAGACTTAAACCGTGTTGCAAAAAAGATTTAATTTTGCACAATCAGAGGAAAACCCACCTAATATTTTGAAGTCAAATTCCTCCATTTTAAATTACACAAACATAGGAGTTCGTTTGAAATATTAATTTAAACTTTCAATTTTTCTCAATCAGAGGAAAACCCACCTAATATTTTGAAGTCAAATTTCTCCATTTTAAATTACACAAACATAGGAGTTCGTTTGAAATATTAATTTAAACTTTCAATTTTGCTCAATCAGAGGAAAACCCACCTAATATTTTGATGTCAAATGCTTCTATTTTAAATTTCACGAAGATCCAAGCTCGTTTGAAATAATAATTTAAAGTTTCAATTTTACACAATGAGAGGAAAACCCACCTAATATTTTAATGCAAATTAGAGGAAAACCCACCCAATATTTTGATGTCAAATGCTTGCAATTTAAATTTCATGAAGATCAGACCTCGTTTAAAATATTAATTTTAAGTTTCAATTTTGGTCAATCAGAGGTAAACCCACCTAATATTTTGATGTCAAATACTTCCATTTTAAATTTTAGGAAGATCCGAGCTCATTTGAAATATTAAGTTACAGTTTCAATTTTGCTCCTAGACGTGAAATGTGCAACAAAAAAGTTTCAATTTTGCACAATCAGAGGAAAACCCACCTACTATTTTAATGTCAAATGCTTCCATTTTAAATTTCACGAACATCAGAGCTTGTTTGAAATATTAATTTAAAGTTTCAATTTTGCTAAATCAGAGGAAAACCCACCTAATATTCTGATGTCAAATGCTTCTATTTTGAATTTCATAGAGATCAGAGGTCATTTGAAATATTAATTTAAAGTTTCAATTTTACACAATCAGAGGAAAACCCACTTCATATTTTGATGTCAAATGCTTCCAAATTAAATTTCACGAAGATCAGAGCTTGTTTGGAATATTAATTTAAAGTTTCAATTTTGTTGAATCAGAGGAAAACCCACCTAATATTTTGATGTCAAATGCTTCCATTTTAAATTTTACGAAGATTGGAGCTCATTTTAAATATTAATTAAAACTTTTAGTTTTGCTTAATTAGAGGAAAACCCACCTAATATTTTAATTGCAAATGCTTCTATTTTGAATTTCACGAAGATCCGAGCACATTTGAAATATTAATTTAAAGTTTCAATTTTACACAATCAGAGGAAAACCCACCTAATATTTAAATATCAAATGCTTCCATTTTAAATTTTACAAAGATCGAATCTCATTTGAAATATTAATTTAAAGTTTAAATTTTGCTCAATTAGAGGAAAACCCACCAAATATTTTGATGTCAAATGCCTCTATTTTAAATTTCGCGGAGATCCGAGCTCATTTAAAATATTAATTTCAAGTTTCAATTTTACACAATCAGTGGAAAACCCACCTAATATTTTGATGTCAAATGCTTCCAATTTAAATTTCACGAAGATCGGAGCTCGTTTGAAATATTAATTTAAAGTTTCAATTTTGTTCAATCAGAGGAAAACCCACCTAATATTTGGATTTCAAATGCTTCCATTTTTAATTTCATGAAGATCCAAGCTCATTTGGAATATTAATTTAAAGTTTCAATTTTGTTCCCGGATGTAAATGTGTGACAACAATGTTTCAAATTTGTAAAATCAGAGGATAACCCACCTAATATTTTGATGACAAATACTTCCATTTTAAATTTTACGAACATCAGAGTTCGTTTGAAATATTAATTTAAACTTTCAATTTTGCTCAATCAGAGGAAAACCCACCTAATATTTTGATGTCAAATGCTTCTATTTCAAATTTCATGGAGATTCAAGCTCGTTTGAAATATCAATTTAAAGTTTCAGTTTTACACAATTAGAGGAAAACCCGCCTAATATTTTAATGTCAAATGCTTCCATTTTAAATTTCACGAAGATTGGAGCTCTTTTGAAATATTAATTTAAAGTTTCAATTTTGCTCAATTAGAGAAAAACCCACCTAATCTTTTGATCTCAAATGCTTCCATTTTAAATTTCACGAAGATCCGAGCTCATTTGAAATATTAAGTTAAAGTTTCAATTTTGCTCCCAGACGTGAAACATGCAACAAAAAATTTTCAATTTTGCACAATCAGAGGAAAACCCACCTAATATTTTGATGTCAAATGCTTCCATTTTAAATTTCATGAACATTAGAGCTCATTTGAAATATTAATTTAAACATTCAAATTTGCTCAATCAGAGGAAACTCCACCTAATATTTTGATGTCAAATACTTCTATTTCTAATTTCACCGAGATCCAAGCTCGTTTGAAATATTAATTTAAAGTTTCAATTTTACACAATCAGAGGAAAACCCACCTAATATTTTA
Source organism: Thuja plicata (assembly GCA_018584345.1). NCBI lineage: Eukaryota > Viridiplantae > Streptophyta > Pinopsida > Cupressales > Cupressaceae > Thuja > Thuja plicata. Next base: position 286,261 of record MU228392.1, on the reverse strand, counting down.
ATGTCAAATGCTTCCATTTTAAATTTCATGAAGATTGGACCTCGTTTGAAATACTAATTTAAAGTTTCAATTTTGCTCAATCAGAGGAAAACCCACCTAATATTTTTATGTCAAATGCCTCTAATTTAAATTTCATAGAGATCCGAGCTCATTTGAAATATTAATTTCAAGTTTCAATTTGACACAATCAGTGGAAAACCCATCTAATATTTTCATGTCAAATGCTTCCAATTTAAATATCACGAAGATCAGAGCTCGTTTGAAATATTAATTTAAAGTTTCAGTTTTGCTCAATCAGAGGAAAACCCACCTAATATTTTGATGTCAAATGGTTCCATTTTAAATTTCATGAAGATCCAAGCTGGTTTGGAATATTAATTTAAAGTTTTAATTTTGCTCCCGGATGTAAAACGTTTCACCAGAAAGTTTCAATTTTGCACAATCAGAGTAAAACCCACCTAATATTTTGATGTCAAATGCTTCCATTTTAAATTCGATGAACCTCAAACCTCATTTGAAATATTAATTTAAACATTCAATTTTTCTCAATCAGAGAAAAATTCACCTAGTATTTTGATGTCAAATGATTCTATTTTCAATTACACAGAGATCCGAGCTCATTTCAAATATTAATTTAAAGTTTCAAATTTACACAATTAGAGGAAAACCCACCTAATATTTTAATGTCAAATTCTTCCATTTTAAATTTCATGAAATTCATATCTCATTTGAAATATTAATTTAAAGTTTCAATTTTGCTGAATCAGAGGAAAATCCACTGAATATTTTGATATCAAATGCCTATGGTTTAAATTTCATGGAGATCCGAGCTCGTTTGAAATATTAATTTCAAGATTCAATTTTACACAATCAGTGGAAAACACACCTAATAATTTGATGTCAAATGATTCCAATTTAAATTTCACGAAGATCGGAGCTCATTTGAAATATTAATTTAAAGTTTCAATTTTGCTCAATTAGAGGAAAACCCACCTAATATTTTTATGTCAAATTCTTCCATTTTAAATTTCACAAAGATCCAAGCTCATTTGGAATATTAATTTAAAGTTTCAATTTTCTTCCCGGACGTAAAACGTGTCAAAAAAAAGTTTCAATTTTGCACAATCAGAAGAAAACCCACCTAATATTTTGATGTCAAATGCTGCCATTTTAAATTTCACAAACATCAGAGCTCGTTTGAAATATTAATTTAAACTTTCAATTTTGCTCAAGAAGAGGAAAACCCTCCTAATATTTTGATGTCAAATGCTTCTATTTTAAATTTCACGGAGATCCGAGCTCATTTTAAATATTAATTTAAAGTTTCAATTTTACACAATCAGAGGAAAACCCACGTAATATTTTGATGTTAAATGCTTCTATTTTGACTTTCACGGAGATCCGAGCTCATTTGAAATATTAATACAAAGTTTCAATTTTACACAATCAAAGGAAAGCCCACCTAATATTTTAATGTCAAATGCTTCCATTTTAAATTTCACGAAGATCAGATCTCGTTTGAAATATTAATTTAAAGTTTCAATTTTGCTCAATCAGAGGAAAACCCACCTAATATTTTAGTGTCAAATCCTTTTATTTTAAATTTCATGGAGATCTGAGATCGTTTGAAACATTAACTTCAAGTCTCAATTTTACACAATTAGAGGAAAACCCACCTAATATTTTGATGTCAAATGCTTCCAATTTAAATTTTACAAAGATCAGAGCTCGTTTGAAATATTAATTTAAAGTTTCAATTTTGCTCAATCAGAGGAAAACCCACCTAATATTTTGCTGTCAAATTCTTTGATTTTAAATTTCACAAAGTTCCGAGCTCGTTTGAAATATAAATTTAAACTTTCAATTTTTCTCAATCGAAGGAAAATGCACCTAATATTTTTTTGTCAAATGCTTCTATTTTAAATTTCACGGAGATATGAGCTTGTTTGAAATATTAATTTAAAGTTTCAATTTTACACAATTAGAGGAAAACCCACCTAATATTTTAATGTCAAATGCTTTCATTTTAAATTTTATGAAGATCGGATCTTGTTTGAAATATTAATTTAAAGTTTCAATTTTGCTCAATCAGAGGAAAACTGACCTAATATTTTGATTTCAAATACTTCTTTTTTAAATTTCATGGAGATTTGACCTCGTTTGAAACATTAATTTTAAGTTTCAATTTTACACAATCAAAGGAAAACCCACCTAATATTTTGATGTCAAATGCTTCCAATTTAAATTTCATGAAAATCGGAGCTCCTTTGAAATATTAATTTAAAGTTTCGATTTTCTTCAATCAGAGGAGAACCCACCTAATATTTTGATGTCAAATGCTTCGATTTTAAATTTCACAAAGATCTGAGCTAGTTTGAAATATTAAGTTAAAGTTTCAATTTTTCTCCCAGACGTGAAAAGTGAAACAAAAAAGTTTCAATTTTGCACAATCAGAGGAATACCCACCTAATTTTTTGATGTCAAATGCTTCCATATTAAATTTCATGAACATCAAAGCTCATTTGAAATATTAATTTAAACTTTCAATTTTGCTCAATCAGAGGAAAACCCACCTAATATTTTGATGTCAAATGCTTCGATTTTGAAATTCATAGTGATCCGAGCTCGTTTGAAATATTAATTTTAAATTTCAATTTTACACAATCAGGGGAAAACCGACCTAATATTTTAATATCAAATGCTTCCATTTTAAATTTTACCAAGATCAGATCTTGTTAGAAATATTAATTTAAAGTTTCAATTTTGCTCAATGAGAGGAAAACCCACCTAATATTTTGATGTCAAATGCCTCTATTCTAAATTTCATGAAGATCTGAGCTCGTTTGAAATATTAATTTCAGGTTTCAATTTTACACAATCAGTTTCAAACCCACCTAATATTTTGATGTCAAATGCTTCCAATTTAAATTTCACAAAGATCAGAGCTCGTTTGAAATATTAATTTAAAGTTTCAATTTTGCTCAATCAAAGAAAAACCCACCTAATATTTTGATGTCAAATGCTTCCATTTTAAATTTCAAGAAGATCCAAGCTCATTTGGAATATTAATTTAAAGTTTGAATTTCACTCCAGGACACAAAATGTGTCACAAAAAAATTCAATTTTTCACAATCAGAGGAAAACCCACCTAATATTTTGATGTCAAACGCTTCCATTTTAAATTTCATGAACATCGGAGCTCATTTGAAATATTAATTTAAATTTTCAATTTTTTCTCAATCAGAGGAAAACCCACCTAATATTTTCATGTAGAATGCTTCTATTTTAAATTTCAAGGAGATTCGAGCTCATTTGAAATATTAATTTAAAGTTTCAATTTTACACAATCCCAGGAAAACCCAACTAATATTTTAATGTCAAATGCTTCCATTTTAAATTTCACAAAGATCAGATCTCATTTGAAATATTAATTTAAAGTTTCATTTTTTCTCAATCAGACGAAAACCCACCAAATATTTTTATATCAAATTCTTCTATTTTAAATTTCATGGAGATCTGAGCTCGTTTGAAACATTAATTTCAAGTTTCAATTTTACACAATCAGAGGAAAACCCACCTAATATTTTGATGTCAAATGCTTCCAATTTAAATTTCAGGAAGATCGGAGCTCGTTTGAAATATTAATTTAAAGTTTAAATATTTCTCAATTAGAGGAAAACCCACCTAATATTTTGGTGTTAAATGCCTCCATTTTAAATTTCACGAAGATTCAAGCTTGTTTGAAATATTAAGGTAAAGTTTTATTTTTTCTCCCAGACGTGAAACATGCAACAAAAATGTTTCAATTTTGCACAATGAGAGGAAAACCCACCTAATATTTTGATGTGAAATGCTTCCATTTTAAATTTCACGAACATCGGAGCTCGTTTGAAATATTAATTTAAACTTTCATTTTTTCTCAATCAGAGAAGAACCCACCTAATATTTTGATGTCAAATGCTTCGATTTTGTATTTCATGGAGATTCGAGCTCGTTTGAAATATTAATTTAAACTTTCAATTTTACGTAATCAGAGGAAAACCCACCTAATATTTTAATGTCAAATGCTTCCATTTTAAATTTCACAAAGATCAGATCTCGTTTGAAATATTAATTTAAACTTTCTTTTTTTCTCAATCAATGGAGAACCCACCTAATATTTTGATGTCAAATGCTTCTATTTTGAATTTCATGGAGATTCGAGCTCATTTGAAATATTAATTTAAAGTTTCAATTTTATAGAATCAGAGGAAAAGACACCTAATATTTTAATGACAAATCCTTCCATTTTAAATTTCACGAAGATCAGATCTCGTTTGAAATATTAATTTAAAGTTTCAATTTTTCTCAATAAGAGGAAAACCGACCTAATATTTTAATTTTAGATGCTTCTTTTTTAAATTTCATGGAGATCCGAGCTCATTAGAAACATTATTTTCAAGTTTCAATTCTACACAATCAAAGGAAAACCCACCTAATATTTTGATGTCAAATGCTTCCAATTTAAATTTCACGAAGATTGAAGCTCGTTTGAAATATTAATTTAAAGTTTCAATTTTTCTCAATTAAAGGAGAACCCACCTAATATTTTGATGTCAAATGCTTCTATTTTAAATTTAACAAAGATCTGAGCTAATTTGAAATATTAAGTTAAAGTTTCAATTTTGCTCCTGGACATGAAAAGTGCAACAAAATAGTTTCAATTTTGCACAATCAGAGGAAAGCCCACCTAATATTTTGATGTCAAATGCTTCCATTTTAAATTTCATGAACATTGGAGCTCATTTGAAATATTAATTTAAACTTTTAATTTTGCTCAATCAGAGCAAAACCCACCTAATATTTTGATGTCAAATGCTTCTATTTTGAATTTCATGGCGATTCGAGCTCGTTGGAAATATTAATTTAAAGTTTTAATTTTGCTCAATGAGAGGAAAACCCACCTAATATTTTGATGTCAAATGCCTCTATTTTAAATTTCACAGAGATCCGAGCTCGTTTGAAATATTAATTTCAAGTTTCAATTTTACACAATCAGTTTAAAACCCACCTTATATTTTGATGTCAAATCCTTACAATTTAAATTTCACCAAGATCGGAGCTTGTTTGAAATATTAATTTAAAGTTTCAATTTTTCTCAATCATAGGAAAACCCACCTAATATTTTGATGTCAAATGCTTCCATTAAATTTCACGAAGATCCAAGCTCGTTTGGAATATTAATTTAAAGATTGAATTTCGCTCCAGGCCGTAAAATGTGTCACCAAAAAAATTCAATATTGGACAATCAGAGGAAAACCCACCTAATATTTTGATGTCAAATGCTTCCATTTTAAATTTCATGAAGATCGGAGCTCATTTGAAATATTAATTTAAACTTTCAATTTTTTCTCAATCAGAGGAAAAACCACCTAATATTTTGACGTAGAATGCTTCTATTTTAAATTTCAAGGAGATCTGAGCTCGTTTGAAATATTACTTTAAAGTTTCAATTTTACACAATCAGAGGAAAACCCACCTAATATTTTAATGTCAAATGCTTCCATTTTAAATTTCACAAAGATCGGATCTCGTTTGAAATATTAATTTAAAGTTTTGATTTTTCTCAATCAGAGGAAAACCCACCTAATATTTTGATGTCAAATGCTTCTATTTTAAATTTCTCAAAGATCCGAGCTCATTTTAAATATTAATTTAAAGTTTCAATTTTACACAATCAGAGGAAAACCCACCTAATATTTTAATGTCAAATGCTTCCATTTTAAATTTCACAAAGATCAGATCTCATTTGAAATATTAATTTAAAGTTTCAATTTTGCTCAATGAGAGGAAAACCCACCTAATATTTTGATGTCAAATGCTTCTATTTTAAATTTCTAGGAGATTTGAGCTCGTTTGAAACATTAATTTCAATTTTCAATTTTAAACAATTAGAGGAAAACCCACCTAATATTTTGATGTCAAATGCTTCCAATTTAAATTTCACGAAGATCAGAGCTTGTTTGAAATATTAATTTAAGGTTTCAATTTTTCTCAATCAGAGGAAAACCCTCCTAATATTTTTATGTCAAATGCTTCCATTTTAAATTTCACAAAGATACGAGCTCGTTTGAAATATTATGTTAAAGTTTTAATTTTGCTCACGAACGTGAAACATGCAACAAAAAAGTTTCAATTTTGCACAACCAAAGGAAAACCCACCTAATATTTTAATGTCAAATGCTTCCATTTTAAATTTCATGAAGATCGGATCTCGTTTGAAATATTAATTCAACGTTTAAATTTTGCTTAATCAGAGGAAAACCCACCTAATATTTTGATGTAAAATGCCTCTATTTTAAATTTAACGGAGATCAGAGCTCATTTCAAATATTAATTTTAGGTTTCAATTTTACACAATTAGTGGAAAACCCACCTAATATTTTGATTTCAAATTCCTCCAATTTGAATTTCACGAAGATCGGAGCTCATTTGAAATATTAATTTAAATTTTCAATTTTGCTCAATCAAAGGAAAACCCACCTAATATTTTGATGTCAAATGCTTCCATTTTAAATTGCATGAAGATCCAAGCTTGTTTGGAATATTAATTTAAAATTTCAATTTTGCTCCCAGTCTTAAAAACATGTCACAAAACAGATTTAATTTTGCACAATCAGAGGAAAACCCACCTAATATTTTGATGTCAAATTCTTCCATTTTAAATTACACGAACATAGGAGCTCATTTGAAATATTAATTTAAACTTTCAATTTTTCTCAATGAGAGGAAAACCCACATAATATTTTGATGTCAGTTACGTCAATTTTAAATTTCATGGAGATCTGAGCTCATTTGAAATAATAAGTTAAAGTTTCAATTTTACACAATGAGAGGAAAACCCACCTAACATTTTAATGTCAAATTCTTCCATTTTAAATTTCACGAAGATCAGATCTCGTTTGAAATATTAATTTAAAGTTTCAATTTTGCTCAATCAGTGGAAAACCCACCTAATATTTTCATATCAAATGCTTCTATTTTAAATTTCATGGAGATTCGAGCTCATTTGAAACATTAATTTCAAGCTTCAATTTTACACAACCAGAGGAAAACCCACCTAATATTTTGATGTCAAATGCTTGCAATTTAAATTTCACGAAGATCGGACCTCGTTTAAAATATTAATTTAAAGTTTCAATTTTGGTCAATCAGAGGTAAACCCACCTAATATTTTGATGTCAAATGCTTCCATTTTAAATTTTAGGAAGATCTGAGCTCATTTGAAATATTAAGTTAAAGTTTCAATTTTGCTCCTGGACGTGAAATGTGCAACAAAAAAGTTTCAATTTTGTAGAATCAGAGGAAAACCCACACACTATTTTGATGTCAAATGCTTCCATTTTAAATTTCATGAACATCAGAGCTTGTTTGAAATATTAATTTAAAGTTTCAATTTTGCTCAATCAGAGGAAAACCCACCTTATATTTTGATGTCAAACGCTTCTATTTTGAATTTCATAGAGATCAGAGAATGTTTGAAATATTAATTTAAAGTTTCAATTTTCCACAATCAGAGGAAAACCCACTTGATATTTTGATGTCAAATGCTTCCAATTTAAATTTGACGAAGATCGGAGCTCATTTGAAATATTATTTTAAAGTTTCAATTTTGTTGAATCAGAGGAAAACCCACCTAATATTTTCATGTCAAATGCTTCCATTTTAAATTTTATGAAGATCAGAGCTCATTTGAAATATTAATTTAAACTTTTAATTTTGCTCAATCAGAGGAAAACCCACCTAATATTTTAATGTCAAATGCTTCTATTTTGAATTTCACAAATATCTGAGCTCATTTGAAATATTAATTTAAAGTTTCAATTTTGCGCAATTAGAGGAAAACCCACCTAATATTTTGATGTCAAATGCCTCTATTTTATATTTCACAGAGATTCGAGCTCATTTGAAATATTAATTTCAAGTTTCAATTTTATAGAATCAGTGGAAAACCCACCTAATATTTTGATGTCAAATGCTTCCAATTTAAATTTCACGAAGACAGGAGCTCATTTGAAATATTAATTTAAAGTTTCAATTTTTTTCAATTAGAGGAAAACCCACCTAATATTTTGATGTCAAATGCTTCTATTTTAAATTTCACAGAGATTCGAGCTCGTTTGAAATATTAATTTAAAGTTTCATTTTTACACAATCAGAGGAAAACCCACCTAATATTTTAATGTCAAATGCTTCCATTTTAAATTTCACAAAGATCAGAGCTCTTTTGAAATATTAATTTAAAGTTTCAATTTTGCTCAATTAGAGAAAAACTCACCTAATATTTTCATGTTAAATGCTTCCATTTTAAATTTCACGAAGATCCGAACTCGTTTGAAATATTAAGTTAAATTTTCAATTTTGCTCCCGGAATTGAAACATGCAACAAAAAATTTTCAATTTTATACAATCAAAGGAAAACCCACCTAATATTTTGATGTCAAATGCTTCCATTTTAAATTTCACAAACATTGGAGCTAGTTTGATATATTCATTTAAACATTCAAATTTGCTCAATCAGAGGAAACTCCACCTAATATTTTGATGTCAAATACTTCTATTTCTAAATTCACCGAGAGTCGAGCTCGTTTGAAATATTAATTTAAAGTTTCAATTTTACACAATCAGAGGAAAACCCACCTAATATTTTAATGTCAAATGCTTCCATTTTAAATTTCACGAAGATTGGACCTTGTTTGAAATATTAATTTAAAGTTTCAATTTTGCTCAATCAATGGAAAACCCACCTAATATTTTTATGTCAAATGCCTCTAATTTAAATTTCTTAGAGATCCGAGCTCGTTTCAAATATTAATTTCAAGTTTTAATTTTACACAATCAGTGGAAAACCCATCTAATATTTTCATGTCAAATGCTTCCAATTTAAATATCATGAAGATCAGAGCTCGTTTGAAATATTAATTTAAAGTTTCAATTTTGCTCAATCAAAGGAAAACCCACCTAATATTTTTATGTCAAATGCTTCCATTTCAAATTTCATGGAGATCCAAGCTGGTTTGCAATATTAATTTAAAGTTTCAATTTTGCTTTCGGACATAAAATGTTTCACAAAAAAGTTTCAATTTTGCACAATCAGAGGAAAACCCACCTAATATTTTAATGTCAAACGCTTCCATTTTAAATTTCATGAAATTCAGATATCGTTTGAAATATTAATTTAAAGTTTTAATTTTGCTTAATCAGAGGAAAATCAACCTAATATTTTGATATCAAATGCCTATGGTTTAAATTTCACGGAGATCCGAGCTCGTTGGAAATATTAATTTCAAGATTCAATTTTACATAATCAGTGCAAAACACACATAATATTTTGATGTCAAATGCTTCCAATTTAAATTTCACGAAGATCGGAGCTCATTTGAAATATTAATTTAAAGTTTCAATTTTGCTCAATTAGAGGAAAACCCACCTAATATTTTTATGTCAAATGCTTCTATTTTAAATTTCACAAAGATCCAAGCTCGTTTGGAATATTAATTTAAAGTTTCAAGTTTTCTCCCGGACGTAAAACGTGTCAAACAAAAGTTTCAATTTTGCACAATCAGAGGAAAACCCACCAAATATTTTGATGTCAAATGCTTCCATTTTAAATTTCACAAACATCAAAACTCGTTTGAAATATTAATTTGAACTTTCAATTTTGCTCAATAAGAGGAAAACCCTCCTAATATTTTTATGTCAAATGCTTCTATTTTAAATTTCACGGAGATCCGAGCTCATTTTAAATATTAATTTAAAGTTTCAATTTTACACAATCAGAGGAAAACCCACTTAATATTTTGATGTCAAATGCTTCTATTTTGAATTTCATGGAGATCTGAGCTCATTTGAAATATTAATACAAAGTTTCAATTTTACACAATCAAAGGAAAGCCCACCTAATATTTTAATTTCAAATGCTTCCATTTTAAATTTCACAAAGATCGGATCTTGTTTGAAATATTAATTTAAGGTTTCAATTTTTCTCAATCAGAGGAAAACTGACCTAATATTTTGATTTCAAATGCTTCTTTTTTAAATTTCATGGAAATTCGAGCTCGTTTGAAACATTAATTTCAAGTTTCAATTTTACACAATTAGAGGAAAACCCACCTAATATTTTGATATCAAATGCTTCCAATTTAAATTTCACAAAGATCAGAGCTTGTTTGAAATATTAATTTAAAGTTTCAATTTTGCTTAATCAGAGGAGAACCCACCTAATATTTTGATGTCAAATGCTTCGATTTTAAATTTCACGAAGATCAAAGCTAGTTTGAAATATTAAGTTAAAGTTTCAATTTTGCTCCCGGACGTGAAATGTGAAACAAAATAGTTTCAATTTTGCACAATCAGAGGAATACCCACCTAATATTTTGATGTCAAATGCTTCCATTTTAAATTTCACGAAGATCCAAGCTTGTTTGGAATATTAATTTAAAGTTTGAATTTCGCTCTGGGACGTAAAATGTGTCACAAAAAAAATTCAATTTTGCACAATCTGAGGAAATCCCACCTAATATTTTGATGTCAAATGCTTCCATTTTAAATTTTATGAACATAGGAGCTCGTTTGAAATATTAATTTAAAGTTTCAATTTTTTCTCAATCAGACGAAAACCCACCTAATATTTTCATGTATAATGCTTCTATTTTAAATTTCAAGGAGATTTGAGCTCGTTTGAAATATTAATTTAAAGTTTCAGTTTTACACAATCAAAGGAAAACCCACCTAATATTTTAATGTCAAATGCTTCCATTTTAAATTTCACAAAGATCGGATCTTGTTTGAAATATCAATTTAAAGTTTCAATTTTGCTCAATCACAGGAAAACCCACCTAATATTTTGATGTCAAATGCTTCTATTTTAAATTTCATGGAGATCTAAGCTCGTTTGAAACATTAATTTCAAGTTTTAATTTTACACAATCAGAGGAAAACCCACCTAATAATTTGATGTCAAATGCTTCCAATTTCAATTTCAGGAAGAGTGGAGCTCGTTTGAAATATTAATTTAAAGTTTAAATATTTCTCAATCAAAGGAAAACCCACCGAATATTTTGGTGTTAAATGCCTCCATTTTAAATTTCACAAAGATTTGAGCTTGTTTTAAATATTAAGTTAAAGTTTCAATTTTTCTCCTAGACGTGAAACATGCAACAAAAACGTTTCAATTTTGCACAATGAGAGGAAAACCCACTTAATATTTTGATGTCAAATGCTTCCACTTTAAATTTTACGAACATCGGAGCTCGTTTGAAATATTAATTTAAACTTTCATTTTTTCTCAATCAAAGGAAAACCCACCTAATATTTTGATGTAAAATGTTTCTATTTTGAATTTCATGGAGATCCAAACTCATTTGAAATATTAATTTAAAGTTTCAATTTTACACAAGCAGAGGAAAACCCACCTAACATTTTAATGTCAAATGTTTCCATTTTAAATTTCATGAAGATCAAATCTCATTTGAAATATTAATTTAAACTTTCATTTTTTCTCAATCAAACGAGAACCCACCTAATATTTTGATGTCAAATGCTTCTATTTTGAATTTAATGGAGATCCGAGCTCATTTGAAATATTAATTTAAAGTTTCAATTTTAAACAATCAGAGGAAAACCCACCTAATATTTTAATGTCAAATGCTTCAATTTTCAATTTCATGAAGATCGGATCTTGTTTGAAATATTAATTTAAAGTTTCAATTTTTCTCAATCAGAGCAAAACTGACCTAATATTTTTATTTCAGATGCTTCTTTTTTAAATTTCATGGAGATCTGAGCTCGTTAGAAACACTAATTTCAAGTTTCAATTGTACACAATTAGAGGAAAACCCACCTAATATTTTGATCTCAAATGCTTCCAATTTAAATTTCACGAAGATCGAATCTCGTTTGAAATACTAATTTAAAGTTTCTATTTTGCTCAATCAGAGGAGAACCCACCTAATATTTTGATGTTAAATGCTTCTATTTTTAATTTAACGAAGATATGAGCTAGTTTGAAATATTAAGTTAAAGTTTCAATTTTGCTCCTAGACTTAAAAACATGTCGCAAAATAGTTTCAATTTTCCACAATCAGAGGAAAACCCACCTAATATTTTGATGTCAAATGCTTCCATTTTAAATTTCACGAACATCAGAGCTCATTTGAAACATTAATTTAAACTTTCAATTTTGCTCAATCAGAGGAAAACCCACCTAATATTTTGATGTCAAATGCTTCTATTTTGAATTTCACGGTGATCCGAGCTCGTTTGAAATATTAATTTAAAGTTTAAATTTTACAAAGTTAGACGAAAACCCACCTAATAATTTAAAGTTTCAATTTTGCTCAATAAGAGGAAAACCCACCTAATATTTTGACGTCAAATGCTTCCATTTTAAATTGCATGAAGATCCAAGCTTGTTTGGAATATTAATTTAAAGTTTCAATTTTGCTCCCAGACTTAAAAACATGTCGCAAAATAGTTTCAATTTTCCACAATTAGAGGAAAACCCACCTAATATTTTGATGTCAAATGCTTCCATTTTAAATTTCACGAACACCGGAGCTCATTTGAAACATTAATTTAAACTTTCAATTTTGCTCAATCAGAGGAAAACCCACCTAATATTTTGATGTCAAATGCTTCTATTTTGAATTTCACAGTGATCCGAGCTCGTTTGAAATATTAATTTAAAGTTTAAATTTTACACAGTTAGACGAAAACCCACCTAATATTTTAATATCAAATGCTTCCATTTTAAATTTCATGAAGATCAGATCTCATTAGAAATATTAATTTAAAGTTTTAATTTTTCTCAATGAGAGGAAAACCCACCTAATATTTTGATGTCAAATGCCTCTATTTTAAATTTCATGGAGATCCGAGCTCGTTTGAAATATTAATTTCAAGTTTGAATTTCGCTCCGGGACGTAAAACATGTCACAAAAAAATTTCAATTTTGCACAATCAGATGAAAACCCACCTAATATTTTGATGTCAAATGCTTCCATTTTAAATTTCATGAATATCGGAGCTCATTTGAAATATTAATTTAAACTTTAAATTTTTTCTCAATCAGAGGAAAACCCACCTAATATTTTGTTGTAGATCAATGCTTCTATTTTAAATTTCAAGGAGATTTGAGCTCATTTGAAATATTAATTTAAAGTTTCAATTTTACACAATCAGAGGAAAACCTAACTAATATTTTAATGTCAAATGCTTCCACTTTAAATTTTACAAAGATCGGATCTCGTTTGAAATATTAATTTAAAGTTTCAATTTTTCTCAATCAGAGGAAAACCCACCTAATATTTTGATGTCAAATGCTTCTATTTTAAATTTCATGGAGATCTAAGCTCATTTGAAACATGAATTTCAAGTTTCAATTTTACACAATCAGAGGAAAACCCACCTAATATTTTGATGTCAAATGCTTCCAATTTAAATTTTAGGAAGATCGGAGCTTGTTTGAAATATTAATGTAAACTTTAAATATTTCTCAATTAGAAGAAAACCCACCTAATATTTTGGTGTTAAATGCCTCCATTTTAAATTTCACGACGATCCGAGCTTGTTTGAAATATTAAGTTAAAGTTTAAATTTTTCTCCCGGACGTGAAACATGCAACAAAAACATTTCAATTTTGCACAATGAGAGGAAAACCGACCTAATATTTTGATATCAAATGCTTCCATTTTAAATTTCACAAACATCGAAGCTCATTTGAAATATTAATTTAAAATTTCAATTTTTCTCAATCAGAGGAGAACCCACCTAAAATTTTGATGTCAAATGCTTCTATTTTGAATTTCATGGAGATTCAAGCTCATTTGAAATATTAATTTAAAGTTTCAATTTTACACAATCAAAGGAAAACCCACCTAATATTTTAATGTTAAATGCTTCCATTTTAAATTTCACGAAGATCAGATCTCGTTTGAAATATTAATATAAAGTTTCAATTTTGTTCAATCAGAGTAAAACCCACCTAATATTTTGATGTCAAATCCTTCGATTTTAAATTTCACCAAGATTCGAGCTCCTTTGAAATATTAAGTTAAAGTTTTAATTTTGCCCCCGGACGTGAAACGTGTAAAAAAAAAATTTCAATTTTGGACAATCAAAGGAAAACCCACCTAATATTTTGACGTCAAATGATTCAATTTTAATTTTCATGAAGATCTGAACTCAATTAAAATATTAGGTTAAAGTTTCAATTTTGCTCCCGGACATGAAATGTGCAACAAACTTTGAATTTTGCACAATCAGAGGAAAACCCACCTAATATTTTAATGTCAAATGCTTCCATTTTAAATTTCATGAACATCAGAGCTCATTTGAAATATTAATTTAAACTTTCAATTTTTCTCAATCAGAAGAAAACCCACCTAAGATTTTGAGGTCAAATGCTTCTATATTCAATTTCACAGAAATTGAAGCTCGTTTGAAATATTAATTTAAAGTTTCAATTTTACACAATCAAAGGAAAACCCACCTAATATTTTAATGTCAAATACTTCTATTTTCAATTTCAAGAAGATTGAATCTTATTTGAAATATTAATTTAAAGTTTCAATTTTGCTGAATCAGAGGAAAACCCACCTAATATTTTGATGTCAAATGCCTCTATTTTAAATTTCATGGAGATCCGAGCTCGTTTGAAATATTAATTTCAAGTTTCAATTTTACACAATCAGTGGAAAACCCACCTAATATTTTGATGTCCAATGCTTCCAATTTAAATTTCATGAAGATCGGAGCTTGTTTGAAATATTAATTTAAAGTTTCATTTTTTCTCAATTAGAGGAAAACCCACCTAATATTTTGATATCAAATGCTTCCATTTTAAAATTCATGAAGATCCAAGCTCATTTGGAATATTAATTTGAAGTTTCAATTTTTCTCCCGGATGTAAAACGTGTCACAAAATAGTTCCAAATTTGCACAATCAGAGGAAAACCCACCTAATAGATTGATGTCAAATGCTTCCATTTTAAATTTCATGAACATTGGAGCTCATTTGAAATATTAATTTAAACTTTCAATTTTTCTCAATCAGGGGAAAACCCACCTAATATTTTGATGTCAAATGCTTCTATTTGTAATTTCACAGAGATCCGAGATTGTTTGAAATTTTAATTTAAAGTTTCAATTTTACACAATCAAAGGAAAACCCACCTAATATTTTAATGTCAAATCCTTCCATTTTAAATTTCATGAAGATCGGATCTCGTTTGAAATATTAATTAAAAGTTTCAATTTTGCTCAATCAGAGGAAAACCCACCTAATACTTTGATGTCAAATGACTCTATATTAAATTTCACGGAGATCTGAACTCGTTTGAAATATTAATTTCAAGTTTCAGTTTTACACATTCAGTGGAAAGCCCACCTAATATTTTGATGTGAAATGCTTCCAATTTAAATTTCACAAAGATCGAAGCTCATTTTAAATATGAATTTAAAGTTTCAATTTTGCTCAATCAGAGGAAAACCCAACTAATATTTTGATGTCAAATACTTCCATTTTAAATTTCACAAAGATCCAAGCTCGTTTGGAATATTAATTTAAAGTTTCAATTTTGCTCCTAGACGTAAAACGTGTCACAAAAAACTTTCAATTTTGCACAATTAGAGGAAAACCCAACTAATATTTTGATGTCAAATGCTTCTATTTTGAATTTCACAGAAATCTGAGCTCAATTGAAATATTAATTTAAAGTTTCAATTTTACACAATCAAAGGAAAACCCACCTAATATTTTAATGTCAAATGCTTCCATTTTAAATTTCATGAAGATCGGATCTCGTTTGAAATATAAATTTAAAGTTTCAATTTTTGCTCAATCAAAGGAAAACCCACCTAATATTTTGATGTCAAATTCCTCTATTTTAAATTTCATGTAGATCCGAGCTCGTTTGAAATATTAATTTCAAGTTTCAATTTTACACAATCAGTGGAAAACCCACCTAATATTTTGACGTCAAATGCTTCCAATTTAAATTTCACGAAGATTGGAGCTCATTTGAAATATTAATTTAAAGTTTCAATTTTGCTCAATCAGAGGAAAACCCACTTAATATTTTGATGTCAAATGATTCAATTTTAAATTTCATGAAGATCCGAGTTCGTTTGAAATATTAAGTTAAAGTTTCATTTTTGCTCCCGGATGTGAAACGTGCAACAAAAAATTTTGAATTTTGCACAATTAAAGGAAAACCCATTTAATATTTTGTTGTCAAATGCTTTAGTTTTAAATTTCATGAACATCGTAGCTCGTTTGAAATATTAATTTAAACTTTCAATTTTGCTCAATCAGAGCAAAACCCACCTAATATTTTGATGTCAAATGCTTCTATTTTAAATTTCACAGAGATTCAAGCTCATTTGAAATATTAATTTAAAGTTTCAATTTTACACAATCAGAGGAAAACCCACCTAATATTTTAATGTCAAATGCCTTTGTTTTGAATTTCATGGAGATCTGAGCTTGTTTGAAATATTAATTTCAAGTTTCAATTTTATACAATCAGTGGAAAACCCACCTAATATTTTGATGTCAAATGCTTCCAATTTAAATTTCATGAAGATCGGAGCTTGTTTGAAATATTAATTTAAAAAGTTTAATTTTGCTCAATCAGAGGAAAACCCACCTAATATTTTGATGTCAAATGCTTCCATTTTAAATTTCTTGAAGATCCAAGCTCGTTTGGAATATTAATTTTAAGTTTCAATTTTGCTCTCAAGTATAAAATGTGTCAGAAAAAAGTTTCAAATTTGCATAATCAGAGGAAAACCCACCTAATATTTTGATGTCAAATGCTTCCATTTTAAATTTCATGAACATCAGAGCTCGTTTGAAATATTAATTTAAACTTTCAATTTTTCTCAATCAAAGGAAAACCCACCTAATATTTTGATGTCAAATGCTTCTATTTTGAATTTCATGGAGATCTGAGCTTGTTTGATATATTAATTTAAAGTTTCAATTTTACACAATCAGAGGAAAACCCACCTAATATTTTAATGTCAAATGCTTCCATTTTAAATTTCACGAAGATCAGATCTTGTTTGAAATATTAATTTAAAGTTTCACTTTTGCTCAATCAGATGAAAACCCACCTAATATTTTGATGTCAAATGCTTCCATTTTAAATTTCATGAATATTTGAGCTCGTTTGAAATATTAAGTTAAAGTTTCAATTTTGCTCCCAAATGTAAAACGTGCAACAAAAACGTTTCAATTTTACACAGTCAGAGGAAAACCCATCTAATATTTTGATGACAAATGCTTCCATTTTAAATTTCAAAAACATCAGAGCTCATTTGAAATATTAATTTGAACTTTCAATTTTGCTCAATGAGAGGAAAACCCGCCCAATATTTTGATGTCAAATGCTTCTATTTTGAATTTCACGGAGATCTAAGCTCGTTTAAAATATTAATTTAAAGTTTCAATTTTACACAATCAGAGGAAAACACACCTAATATTTTAATGTCAAATGCTTCCATTTTAAATTTCATGAAGATCGAACATGTTTGAAATATTCATTTAAACTTTCAATTTTGCTCAATTAAAGGAAAACCCACATAATATTTTGATGTCAAATGCCTCTATTTTAAATTTCATGAAGATCCGAGCTCGTTTGAAATATTAATTTCAATTTTCAATTTTACACAATCAGTGGAAACCCCACCTAATATTTTAATGTCAAATGCTTCCGATTTAAATTTCACGAAGATCGGAGCTCGTTTGAAATATTAATTTAAAGTTTCAATTTTTCTCAATCAAAGGAAAGCCCACCTAATATTTTGATGTTAAATGCTTCCATTTTAAATTCCACGAAGATCCAAGCTCGTTTGCATTATTAATTTAAAGTTTCAATTTTCCTCCCAGATGTAAACTGTGTCAAAAAAAAGTTTCAATTTTGCACAATCATAGGAAAACCCGCCTAATATTTTGATGTCAAATGCTTCCATTTTATATTTCACGAACATCAAAGCTCATTTGAAATATTAATTTAAACTTTCAATTTTGCTCAATTAGAGGAAAACCCACCTAATATTTTGATGTCAAATGCTTCTATTTTAAATTTCACGGAGATTTGAGCTCGTTTGAAATATTAATTTAAAGTTTTAAATTTACACAATCAGAGGAAAAACTACCTAATATTTTAATGTCAAATGCTTCCATTTTAAATTTCACAAAGATCAGATCTTGTTTGAAATATTAATTTAAAGTTTCAATTTTACTCAATCAGTGGAAAGCCCACCTAATATTTTGATGTCAAATGCTTCTATTTTAAATTTCATGGAGATCCGAGTTCGTTTGAAATATTAATTTCAAGTTTCAATTTTACACAATCAGAGGTAAACCCACCTTATATTTTGATGTCAAATGCTTCCAATTTAAATTTCATGAAGATCAGAGCTCGTTCAAAGTTTTAATTTAGAGTTTCAATTTTGCTCAATCAGAAGAAAACCCACCTAATATTTTAATGTCAAATGCTTCCATTTTAAATTTCACAAAGATCCGAGCTCATTTTAAATATTAAGTTAAAGTTTCAATTTTTCTCCCAGACGTGAAACGTGCAACAAAATAGTTTTAATTTTGCATGATCAGAGGAAAACCCACCTATATTATGATGTCAAATGCTTCCATTTTAAATTTCACCAACATCAGAACTCATTTGAAATATTAATTTAAACTTTCAATTTTGCTCAATTAGAGGAAAACCCACCTAATATTTTAATGTCAAATGCTTCTATTTTGAATTTCACAGAGTTCCAAGCTCATTTTAAATATTAATTTAAAGTTTCAATTTTACACAATCAGAGGAAAACCCACCTAATATTTTATTGTCAAATGCTTTCATTTTAAATTTCACGAAGATTGAATCTCGTTTCAAAATATTATTTTAAAGTTTCAATTTTGCTCAATCAAAGGAAAACCCACCTAATATTTTGATGTCAAATGTCTCTATTTTAAATTTCACAGAGATCTGAGCTCATTTGAAATATTAATTTCAAGTTTCAATTTTAAACAATCAGTGGAAAACCCACCTAATATTTTAATGTCAAATGCCTCTATTTTAAATTTCTTGAAGATCTGAGCTCGTTTGAAATATTAATTTGAAGTTTCAATTTTGCTCAATCAGAGGAAAAGCCACCTTATATTTTGATGTCAAATGCTTCCATTTTAAATTTCACGAAGATTCAAGCTCGTTTGGAATATTATTTTAAAGTTTTAATTTTGCTCCCGGACGTAAAACGTGTCACAAAAAAGTTTCAATTTTGCACAATCAAAGGAAAACCCACCTAATATTTTGATGTCAAATGCTTCCATTTTAAATTTCACGAATATCAGAGCTCATTTGAAATATTAATTTAAAATTTCAATTTTTCTCAATCAGAGGAAAACCCACTTAATATTTTGATGTAGAATGCTTCTATTTCAAATTTCATGGAGATTCGAGCTCGTTTGAAATATTAATTTAAAGTTTCAATTTTACACAATCAGAGGAAAACCCTCCTAATATTTTAGTGTCACATGCTTCCATTTTAAATTTCACGAAGATCGGATCTTGTTTGAAATATTAATTTAAAGTTTCAATTTTTCTCAATCAGAGGAAAACCCACCTAATATTTTGATGTCAAATGCTTCTATTTTAAATTTCATGGAAATCTGAGCTCGTTTGAAACATTAATATCAAGTTTCAATTTTACACAATCAAAGGAAAACCCACGTAGTATTTTTATGTCAAATGCTTCTAATTTAAATTTCACGAAGATCAGAGCTCGTTTGAAATATTAATTTAAAGTTTCAATTTTTCTCAATCGGAGGAAAACCCACCTAATATTTGTTAGAATGAATTCAAAATAACTGAGAGTGGGGGTGAATCATTTATCCTCAGGTCCAGATGTGCCCATATAAAACTTTAAACCAACTTGAACAACTCAGATATGCTCAGCAGCAATAAACAACAAAAGTGTGCAGTTTACTGTAGTAATGAAATAAAATTCCAGAAACTTAACAGTAAAACACGACAATAACATTCACACATTTTGACACCATGATTTAATGTGGAAACCCAATATGGGAAAAACCACCAGTAACATGTTACCAAAATTTCACACTTCTGAAGTGATACCCTGTTAGGAGCCAACCCTGTTAAAGGTTACAAAACACACTGTCAAATGTGACCTGGTTAAAGGATTTAAACACCCTATCAGGAGTGGCATTGTTAGAGGACTTAGAACATTCTAATCTGAATGTCACCTTGTTCAAATGATTTATACAATGACTGTTAGGTCAACCTGATTAAAGGATTTGAACTGATAAAATGGTTAGAAAGTAATCAACAGGTGTGATCTGATACATACAACTTATTTTGCAAATCCAGATCCAATTTCAGCTCAAATGCTAATTCACTTAGTGGCCTCCATTTTCATCTCAAATTTTAGATCTGCTTGGAAATCCATCAAGCAATCTCTCTCTACTTCTCTGCTCAGCCTTCTCTGCTAGGTTTTTACCAACTAGTCAATTAACCATGCAATACTTTGCATTAAATTTCACCTTACACTTGGATACAATAATAATAACCATAGTAGGTTATATTATACCTCTTCATCTAGGTCAAATAAATATTTTGTCACTTAATCAAGATCGTAGATCTTAGGTTAGGTCAGATCCAATGGATCTTTCCATCATTACATTTAATTTACTTGTCCAATACAGTCAATAATTAAACATTGAATCCATGCGCTAATAATGGTTTCCTGTGCATTAAATAAGTGTGGACCAATCTTAATTAAGAATGCATATCCCAATAAAATCAACTATGTCAGCCATAGATCTCAAATCTCATCAATTAACAAAATATTGTTTCTTGGCTTTCTCTGTCTCCCTCGACATTTCACTGGTGCTCAACATCATCTTTGCATTTCTCAGCATCATCTTTCACTTTTCTCAGCATCGACTTTGCTTTGCTTGGCATCGACCTTCCAATGAACTGTCAGTGATAGATAAACAACATATCACTTTGCCAAAGTGCCAAATGATCAAGTACCCTAGTGTATACTCATAACTCAACCAATTCCTTGGTCTTCTTGTTATCATATTCTTCAAATCTTCATCAATCAATAGATATGGTACTCAAACATTCAACAATAGTCTCACCAGTTAAGGTTTGACATCAATGACAAAATAACAATTGTCTACATTGTAGTGATCTTTCCAACAATCTCCCTCTTTGGCATTGAGGCAACACTAAACTGTAAAACAATAATTTCCAACCAAAGTTACAATACAATCTGAAAAGTGTCTATGTTCCTAGATATGAACAAATCTTTATTAATGTCTTTAGCTTCATTCTGAATCCCTCGGTGTCTATAATCACACTGAAATGTTTTTTGTTACTTTAGCAATAATCTCCCTCTTTGAAAACAATGCCAAAGATGTTTTCATCTTCATTATGAAGATTCTTCTATTCTAATCTTTGTATCATGATATTCCTATCATCTTTGTTTATGAATGATCTTCTTTTCTGTTCTATTCTTCCACTTCACAGTTTCTAGGCAGCATCCTAAAAATGTGACTTACTCTACATCAATGTGTCAAGTGTTCTGATTAAAACATTTGATGCAATAGTACCATCCAGAACTAGTTAGCCTCTGCTAGGGGAATTACCCCCAATTTACCTCTTATATACTCATGAGAATCCTTAGGTAATGCTTTTTTAAATATGTCTTCCAACTATTCCTTAGTATTCACATATTCCAGTCTCACTTCCTTCTTCTGAATGAGCTCCCTCAAGTAATGATACTTGATAGCTATATGTTTTTTCTTAGAGTGCATTACAGGATTTTTATAAATATTAATAGCACTCATGTTATCACAATATATGTCAACTAGTTATGTGATCTCCTCCTTCATACCTTTCGGTAGTATCTTCAACTACACAATGTTTGAACAATTAACTGCTACTACCACATACCCGGCTTCAGCTATAGATTGTGAGGTACAATTCTATTTCTTGCTTGTCCAGGAAACTAATCTTTTCCCCAAAAGAAATGCTCCTCCTGTGGTGCTTTTTCTATCATCAACATTACCAGCCCAATCAAAATTTGTATAGACTCTGAGTTCAAACTTGTCATTCCCTTTGTAATATAGGTCATAGTCTTCTGTACCTTTCAAATATCTCATAATTATTTTTACTGCCATTATATGTGTCTCTTTTGGATTAGCAAAAAATCTAGCAACAATTCCAACTGCTAATACAATATTAGGTCTACTTTGTACAACATATTGCAGCTTACCAATCATTGATCTGTACAGTGTTTGATTTACCTCTTTTGTATAATCATTCTTTGTCAACTTCTATCTAGTAGCCATGGGTGTACTCACTAGTTTTGAATCTTCCATACCAAAAGTTTTTAGTATCTCCTTGACATATTTTGATTGAATATGTAGATACCATTCTTACACCCTCCAATCTTGCAACTGGGGTGAATGTCTCTCCATAGTCAATTCCTTCCTCTTGTGCATAACCTTTGCATACCAATCTTGCTTTATTCCTTGTTACCTCTCCATGTTCATTCAGCTTGTTTCTGAATACCCACTTTGTACCAATTACATTTTTGTTGTTAGGTCTCGATACTAGTGTCCATGTCTTGTTCTTTTCAATCTGGTCTATCACTTCATTCATGGCTTGAATCCAGTCTTCATTGTCCAAAGCATCTTTTAGTGTGTTAGGCTCAAAATCACATAGAAAACATGTGTCTTCTCTTAATTTGCCTCTTGTCATAACTGCAAAATCCTTTGCTCCTATGATTTGATCAGGTTTATGGTGTCTTCTTATGTATTTTTCCACAGTAGGCTCTTTCTCAAGTTTAGTTTGATCATTCATGTTTAGTTTAGGGTGAAACTGTGACTCGGCATCTCCATCAGATAGCTCGACAGTCACCTCATGTTGCCCAGCCATTTTATTATGTGTCTCGACAGGTGTGGACTATTGCTCCGCAACTTCATTTTGAGTGTTTTTAGAATCCTCCTCTTCAGGATAAGTGAATGATATGTAACTTTTAGGCTCAATCATGCTTTTAGTTTCATTTCTTTCTGCATATTCATCAATTCTAACATTTGCACTTTCCACAATTTTTTTAGTGTTAGAATTCAAACATTTGTATGCCTTAGTCTTAGTAGAATATCCAAGAAATATGCCTTCTTCTCCTTTAGCATCAAGTTTACCATTTTTGTTATCCTTTAGTATAAAACATCTACTCCAAAAGACTTTAAAATAACTTACAGTAGGTGCATATCCATACCATAGCTCATAAGGTGTAGTATTTGTACCTTTCTTGACTTGTACTATGTTCAAGGTATAAACAGTTATACTTACAGCTTCTCTCTAATATTTATGTGCAACATTTTTCTCCATCATTAATGTTCTGGCACAATTCATGATAGATCGATTTCTTCTTTTAGCTATACCATTCTATGGTGGTTTCCTAGGTGCGAACATCGATCTTTTTATCCCTTGATCATTGCAGAACCTGTTAAACTCATTAGAAATGAACTCTCCTCCTCTATCAGATCTTAGACATTTTAGACTCTTACTTGTTTCCTTTTCAACTTTTACCAAGTACCACTTAAATAACTGAAATTCATCATATTTTTCTTTCAGAAACATAATAGTCATCATCCTAGAGTAGTCATCTAAAAATAGAATAAAATATTTGTCTCCATAATAACTTTTCTCACCAATAGGTCCACAAAGGTCAGTATGAACCAATTCCAAAATATTCTTAGAAGTATGATTTTTTCTCTTAAAACTAGATCTAGTCATTTTGCCCAATTGACATTGTTTACACATTGCATTCTCAGGTTTCTTTAACTTAGGTAGCCCTCTAACCTTTTTTAATTTACTTATGCTTGCCTAGTTATCAAATTTGACATGACATAGCCTTTTATGCCATAACCAAACATCATTATATTGTGCAAACAATCATGTTTCTTCAGTTAAATTCAGATAGAACAAGTTACCTTCTGCTTTCTCACCACCTCCAACTAATTCTCCGTTTGCATCATAGATCTTTTCCTTCCTATGATGGAATTCAACTCTGTAACCATAAGTGTTCAACTGTGAAACACTAAACAAGTTATACTTAAGATCATCAACCCAATACACATCATCACATCTAATCTTGTTAGTCAATTGAATTGATCCTTTCCCTTTAACTCTACAAGGTGTATCATTACCAAACTTAACA
>MU228392.1:207671-234169 GCA_018584345.1 Thuja plicata | reverse complement strand
GAGAATATCCAATTAATTAAATAAATATGACCTCATAATTGCTTTTTCTCAATTATCTGAATAATTAAATTCAATTATTGAAAATGAGGATATTTATTTAATAATTAAATATTATTTAATTCTTTTTGATGTGTCTCAGCTAAAGAGGGTGAATTTAATTTAATTAAAGTGCTAGGACTTTATAATTAAATTAATTTGATCATAGGTTTGTTTAGCCAAATAGATATTTAGGAATTAAATATGATGTATGATTGATACAGATTTAGGATTTTCTGCATTTGACACTCAGGTCGAGTAGAGTCAGTGAAAACTCAGAATTTGCCTAGTACAATAGGACTTTGATGATTTAGAAGAATGACAAATGCAAAAAAATTGGTTAGGGTTGCAAGATGCCAATTTTGGGGTGTTACACCATGAAACTGCGCACCTTAGACACACTAGTGGGTGCTAGCCAATCCACAATTGCCTCAATCTTCGAAGGATCTACAGAGATACCTTCCCCTAAAATGATGTGACCAAGATACTAAACCTCAGTCTAGAAGAAATCACACTTCACCAGATTGGCATAAAGTTGATTCTTAATAAGACACTCCAGAACCTGTAAAATATGCTCTTCATGCTCCTCCATGGATATAGAATAGATCAATATATCATCCAAGAAGACAAGCACAAAGTGATCTAGGTATTCTTGAAACACTCTGTTCATCAAACACATGAACACCAATGGAGCGTTCGTCAACCCAAACAGAACCACTATGAACTCATAATGTCCATAGCATGTACGAAAAGCTATCTTATGGATATCAGCATCCTCAATCCGTAACTAGTGGTATCTTGACTTCAGATCAATCTTAGAGAACACCTTGGCTCCCTTGATCTGGTCAAACAAGTCATCAATACGTGGCAATGGGTATCTATTTTTGACCATTACCTTTTTCAACTGTCCGTAGTCAATACACAAGCGTAAGGATCCATCCTTCTTCTTCACAAAGAGAACAGGTGCACCCCAAGGAGAAACACTAGGGTGAATGCTCTCCTTTGCCAATAGATCCTCTAACTGTAGCTTTAGCTTGCTCAACTCATAAGTAGCCATATGATATGGTGCTCTAGAAATAGGCTCTGCTCCTGGCACAAGCTCTATGTGAAAGTCTATGTCACGCTTCGGTGGCATAGCTGGAATCTCATCAGGAAATACATCAATAAACTCCTGAAGTATGGGATGATCCAAATCTTTGACTTCGCTTTCCATACTGTCTAACTCATACATGGATACTGCATACATCTGACATCCCTTCCACATACATCACTTCAGTTGCATAGCGGATATCATGCGAAGAGATATGGGTTGAGGAATCCCCATAACGCGACACTCACTTCCAGCATCATCCTTGCAAAGGATGATCTTCTCTCTACAATAGATCTTAGCTCCATGAGCTCCCAACCATTCCATTCCTAAGACAACCCCATATGACCCCAAAGGAATCACACATAAGTTTCAATTTTACACAATCAGTGGAAAACAAACCTAATATTTTGATGACAAATGCTTCCAATTTAAATTTCATGAAGATCAGAGCTCGTTTGAAATATTTATTTAAAGTTTCAATTTTTCTCAACCAGAGGAAAAATTATGTAATATTTTGATGTTAAATGCTTCCATTTTAAATTTCATGAAGATCCAAGCTCGTTTCGAATATTAATTTAAAGTTTCAATTTTGCTCCCGGACATAAAACGTGTCATAAAAAAGTTTCAATTTTGCACAATCAGAGGAAAACCCAGCTAATATTTTGATGTCAAATACTTCCATTTTAAATTTCATGAACATCAGAGCTCGTTTGAAATATGAATTTAAACTTTCAATTTTGCTCAATTAGAGGAAAACCCACCTAATATTTTAATGTCAAATGCTTCCATTTTATAATTTACGAAGATCGAATCTTGTTTGAAATATTAATTTAAAGTTTCAATTTTTCTCAATCAGACAAAAACCCACCTAATATTTTGATGTGAAATGCTTCTGTTTTAAATTTAATGAAGATCTGATCTCGTTTGAAATATTAAGTTAAAGTTTCAATTTTTCTCCTTGATGTGAAACGTGCAATAAAAAATTTTCAATTTTCAACAATCAGAGGAAAACCCACCTAATATTTTGATGTCAAACACTTCTGTTTTAAATTTCATAAATATCGGAGCTCATTTTAAATATTAACTAAACTTTCAATTTTTCTTAATCAGAGGAAAACCCACCTAATATTTTGATGTCAAATGATTCTATTTTGAATTTCATGGAGATCTAAGCTCGTTTGAAATATTAATTTCAAGTTTCAATTTTACACAATCAAAGGAAAACCCACCTATTTTTTAATGTCAAATGCTTCCATTTTAAATTTCACGAAGATCGGATCTCGTTTCAAATATTAATTAAAAGTTTGAATTTTTCTCAATCAGAGAAAAAGCCACATAATATTTTAATGTCAAATGCTTCTATTTTCAATTTCATGGAGATCCGAGCTCATTTGAAACATTAATTTCAAGATTCAATTTTACACAATCAGAGGAAAACCCACCTAATATTTTGATGTCAAATGCTTCCAATTTAAATTTCACAAAGATCGGAGCTCGTTTGAAATATTAATTTAATTTTTAATTTTGCTCAATCAGAGGAAAACCCACCTAATATTTTGATGACAAATCCTTCCATTTTAAATTTCATGAAGATCCGAGCTCTTTTGAAATATTAAGTTAAAATTTCAATTTTGCTCTCGGACGTGAAATGTGCAACAAAAGAGTTTCAATTTTGCACAATCAAAGGAAAACCCACCTAATATTTTGATGTCAAATGCTTCCATTTTAAATTTCATGAACATCGGAGCTCGTTTGAAATATTAATTTAAACTTTCAATTTTTCTCAATTAGAGGAAAACCTGCCTAATATTTTGATGTCAAATGCTTCTATTTTAAATTTCACGGAGATCCGAGCTCGTTTGAAATATTAATTTAAAGTTTCAATTTTACATAATCAGAGGAAAACCCACCTAATATTTTAATGTCAAATGCTTCAATTTTAAATTTCACAGAGATTGGATCTCATTTGAAATATTAATTTAAAGTTTCAATTTTGCTTAACCAGAGGAAAACCCACCTAATATTTTGATGTCAAATGCCTTTATTTTAAATTTCACAGAGATCCGAGCTCATTTGAAATATTGATTTAAAGTTTCAATTTTACATAATTAGGGGAAAAACCACCTAATATTTTGATGTCAAATGCTTCCAATATAAATTTCATGAAGATCGCGACTCGTTTGAAATATTAATTTAAAGTTTCAATTTTGCTCAACCAGAGGAAAACCCACCTAATATTTTGATGTCAAAGGCTTCCATTTTAAATTTCACGAAGATCTGAGCTTGTTTGGAATATTAATGTAAAGTTTCAATTTTGCTCCCGGATGTAAAACTTGTCACAAAAAAGTTTCAATTTTGCACAATTAGAGGAAAACCCACCTAATATTTTGATGTCAAATGCTTCCATTTTAAATTTCATGAACATCAGAGCTCGTTTGAAATATTAATTTAAACTTTCAATTTTGCTCAATCAGAGGAAAACCCACCCAATATTTTCATATCAAATGCTTCTATTTTGAATTTCACGGAGATTTGAGCTTGTTTGAAATATTAATTTGAAGTTTCAATTTTACACAACAAGAGGAAAACCCACCTAATATTTTAATGTCAAATGCTTCCATTTTACATTTCATGAAGATCGGATCTCCTTTGAAATATTAATTTAAAGTTTCAATTTTGCTCAATCAGAGGAAAACCCACCTAATATTTTGATGTCAAATGCCTCTATTTTAAATTTCACGGAGATTCAAGCTCATTTGAAATATTAATTTCAAGTTTCAATTTTACACAATTAGTGAAAAACCCACCTAATATTTTGATGTCAAATGCTTCCAATTTAAATTTCATGAAGATCGCAGCTTGTTTGAAATATTAATTTAAAGTTTCAATTTTTCTCAATCAGAGGAAAACCCGCCTAGTATTTTTATGTCAAATGCTTCCATTTTAAATTTCACGAAGATCCAAGCTCGTTTAGAATATTAATTTAAAGTTTAAATTTTGCTCCCGGACGTAAAACGTGTCACAAAAAAGTTCCAATTTTTGACAATCAGAGGAAAACCCACCTAATATTTTGATGCCAAATGCTTCCATTTTAAATTTCACGAACATTGGAGCTTGTTTGAAATATTAATTTCAACTTTCAATTTTGCTGAATCAAAGGAAAACCCACGTAATATTTTGATGTCAAATGTTTCTATTTTAAATTTCATGGAGATCCGAGCTCGTTTGAAATATTAATTTAAAGTTTCAATTTTACACAATTAGAGGAAAACCCACCTAATATTTTAATGTCAAATGCTTCCATTTTAAATTTTACGAAGATTGGATCTCATTTGAAATATTAATTTAAAGTTTCAATTTTGTTGAATCAGAGGAAAACCCACCTAATATTTTGATGTCAAATGCTTCTATTTTAAATTTCATAGAGATCCGAGCTCGTTTGAAACATTAATTTCAAGTTTTAATTTTACACAATCAGAGGAAAACCCACCTAATATTTTAATGTCAAATGCTTGCAAATTAAATTTCATGAAGATTGGAGCTCATTTGAAATATTAATTTAAAGTTTCAATTTTTCTCAATCAGAGGAAAACACACCTAATATTTTGATGTCAAATGCTTCCATTTTAATTTTCACGAAGATCTGAGCTCGTTTGAAATATTAAGTTAAAGTTTCAATTTTACTCCCGGACGTGAAATGTACAACAAAAAATTTTCAATTTTACACAATCAGAGGAAAACCCACCTAATATTTTGATGTCAAATGCTTCCATTTTAAATTTAACAAACATCAGAGCTCATTTGAAATATTAATTTAAACTTTCAATTTTGCTCAATTAGAGGAAAACCCACCTAATATTTTGATGTCGAATGCTTCTATGTAGAATTTCACAAAGATCTGAGCTCGTTTGAAATATTAATTTAAATTTTCTATTTTACACAATCAGAGGAAAACCCACCTAATATTTTAATGTCAAATGCTTCCATTTTAAATTTTACGAAGATCAGATCACGTTTGAAATATTAATTTAAAGTTTCAATTTTGCTCAATCTAAGGAAAACCCACCTAATATTTTGATGTCAAATGCCTCTATTTTAAATTTCATAGAGATTTGATCTCGTTTGAAATATTAATTTCAAGTTTCAATTTTACACAATCAGTGGAAAACCTACCTAATATTTTGATGTCAAATGCTTCGAATTTAAATTTCATGAAGATTGGAGCTCGTTGGAAATAGTAATTTAAAGTTTCAATTTTGCTCAATCAGAGGAAAACCCACCTAATAATTTGATGTCAAATGCTTCCATTTTAAGTTTCACGTAGATCCAAGCTCATTTGGAATATTAATTTAAAGTTTCAATTTTGCTCCCGGACATAAAATGTGTCACAAAAATTTTTTAATTTTGCACAATCAGAGGAAAACCCACCTAATATTTAAATCAAAAAACACATTGCACTTATTGTGGGAAAGATGGTCATTTGACTAACAAATGTTTTAAAAAGAAAAATGATAAGAAGTCTATGAATCAAAATAATCAAAAGTCTCATTATAAGAAGAATAATGGTAATCAATCTTATCATGATTTTATTCTTAGTTATAATGTTTCTAACCCTTTAAAATTGATTAATTATAGTGGTGCATCTCAACGTGTCACATTTCATAGAGAATTTTTTGATTCTTTGCATCCTGATACTTCAAACATACCTATTCAATTAGCTAATAATCATAATTGAAAAGTTGAAGGTTTTAGTGATGTTAATGTTCCTAATGGAAAATTGCATGATGTTCTATATGTTCCTGATTTAAAATCCAATCTTCTTTCAGTTCCTCAATTATGTCAAGATTATAAGGTTGAATTTCATAAGGGTATGTGCCATGTTATTGATCCTAAAATTGATAATGTTGTTGCTAATGTCAAAATGGATCATGATAAAATTTTTTAAATTTTATGAGTTTTTCCACTTCAAGGTATTCATTGCATGATAATATTGATTTTAATGTATGGCATGAAAGGCTTGGCAATTTAAATTCTGATTATATCTCTTTGATGCAAAAATAAAATATGGATGATGGATTGCCTAATGTTAGTCCTTCCAAATTATATGCACTTGTTGCATGAGTGGTAAGATGCATAGGGAACCATTTCCACATGGTCAATCTTGGAAGGAACATCATAAGTTGCACCTCATGCATAGTAACCTATTGGGACCCATGGAGAATAAATCCATCCAAGGCTCAAGTTATGCACTTACTTTTGCTGATTATTTTTCTAGAACTCGGGTCTATTTCTTGCATAGTAAAGATCAAGTTCTTGATATATTTGTAGAATTTCATATGTGTTTTGAAAGGCAATCTAGTTTTAAAATCAAAAT
Source organism: Thuja plicata (assembly GCA_018584345.1). Lineage (NCBI taxonomy): Eukaryota > Viridiplantae > Streptophyta > Pinopsida > Cupressales > Cupressaceae > Thuja > Thuja plicata. Next base: position 227,669 of record MU228392.1, on the reverse strand, counting down.
TCTTAGAACTGACAATGGGAAGGAATATGTTAATAATACTTTTCATTTATACTTGAAATCTTTTGGTATAAAACATGAGCTTATCATTCCTTATACACCACAACAAAATGGTATGGTGGAAAGGAAGCAAAGAACTATTGTGGAGATGGCTAGATGTTTTTTACATTCTAAAAATATGTATTATAATTATTGAGCTGAATTCATGGCTTGTGCTATTTATCTCATTAATAGGACTCATACTAAAGATTTAAAAGATAAAACTCATGAAGAATCTTGGTCTGGTAGGAAGCCCAATTTGGCAAATTTAAGATCTTTTGGTTCAATTACTTATGTTCACACACCTAAACAAAATAGGCACAAATTAGATTCTTAATCTTCACCTTATATATATTTTTGGGTATGATGAACAAACTAAAGGATATAGGATTTATAATCCTTCTACTAACAAATTTCAAGTTGCAAGAGATATTTGTATTGCAGAAAATGGAGTTCACGATTTCTCTAATGTGCAAGATGTTGAATATAGTGGAAGTAAAGTTGTGGTTGTGGAGGACCAACCTCCTTCTCTAAACCCTACTCCTAATGAATCATTTTTTTATCCTTATAGTTCTAGTGGTAGTGATAATTATAATACTAACTCGACTCCTAATGATTCTTCTTCTAGTGATGAGTTCATTACTTTTAAGAGACAACCAATTTGTTTTAAAAATTTACTTTATGAAAGTGATGACTACATAACTAGAATGGGTGGAATTAAGCCTAGGAGAATTAACTATTGAAATTATGTTTTTATGTCTTCTATTGTGAATACTAATGATCCTACAACATTTGAACAAGCTAAAATACAACCTCGTTGGAAAAAGCTATGAACCAAGAATATGATACTTTGATTTCTAATAACACTTGGGATTTAGTTAGTTTACCTCATGGTAAGAATTTGGTTTCATGTAAATGGTTATACAAAACAAAATTAAATGCCAATAATGAAATTAGTAAGTTTAAAGATAGGCTTTTTTTCTAGAGGCTTTTCTCAAGTTGAAGGTTTAGATTATACTAAAACATTTTCTCGTGTTACTAAAATGCCTACTATTTTAATTTATCTTGCTTTAGCTTCTAAAATTAATTGACCTATTCACCAAATGGATGTTAAAAGTGCTTTTTCTAAATGGTGACTTACATGAGGAAAAATATATGGCTCAACCTCACGATTTTATTAAAGAAGGTAATGAACATTTAGTTTGAAAATTAAAGAAATCTATCTATGGATTAAAACAATCTCCAAGAGAATGGTATTAAAAAATTAATGCTTTATTTATTTCTCAAGGTTATTTTAGAAGTAAAAATGATCCTAATATTTAAATTAAACATATTAAAGATGACACTGTTATTATCAATTTATATGTAGATGATTTGACTCTTACTTCAAGTTCAAATTCTTTAATTTCTGATATTAAGTTTCAACTTAATCAAAAATTTCAAATGATTGATTTAGGGATTTTACATTATTTCTTAGGGATGCAAATGGGGAAAACCCCTAAGGATATTTTTTATCTCAAATAAAATATGCTCATGATCTCCTAGAAAAATTTAAGATGAATGATTGTGTTCATGTTTCTATATCATGTGAATTAGGAACTAAGTTAATGCTTGATATGAAAAATCCTCTAGTTGATGCTACTTTGTATAGACAACTAGTTGGAAGTTTAAATTATTAACTCTTACTAGACCTAATATTTCTTATAGTGTAGTTTTATTTCTAGGTTTGTGTCTAAACCTCAACAAACCCATTTCAAAGTTGCAAAAATAATTTTAAGATATATTAAATAAACTATTGATGTTGGTTTATTTTATGATACAAATGTTGATTCTACTTTAAAATTATTTACTGATTTAGATCTAGGAGGAGATCCCAATAATGGTAAATCTACTTGTGGATATTGTTTCTTTGTTGGTTCAGGTGTCATTTCTTGGAAAAGTAAAAAGGAACATTCTAATACTCTATGTTCTACTCAAGCTAAGTATAAATGATGTCTAATGCCTCTAAAGATCCTTTATGGATTAGAAGAATACTTAAAGACTTGGGTCTACCTTAATAAGATCCTACACCTTTGTATTGTGACAACCAGAGTGACATTGCCTTGGCAAAGAATCCTATTTTTCATGCAAGGACAAAGCATATTTCTCTACAACATCACTTCATTAGAGAAAAAGTTGAAAACAAACAAGTGTCACTCATCTATTGCAAGGGAGAAGATCAAGTTGCAGATATTTTGACAAAGCCTCTTTCCAAAGAGAAATTTCAAATTCATTGTAAAAATTTGGGTTTAATTCCCATTGATATAAACTCCCCAAGTAAATATTAAGGTGGGGTGTTAGAATATTTAATCTTTCCTTGGTTGTATTTATTTATTTAGGATAAACCAAGGTGTCCTACATTTATTTAATTAGGAGATTCCTATGGAATCCCTACATGTATTTTTTCCTCTACTCCAAGTGGGAGGACATGTCATTTCTTGTATTTTATTTATTAAGAAAATTAGCTTATTCTCCTTAAGAGGATGTTGATACTTTACATACACTTATTATGGATGTTGGAATTCATATATTGGTGAGTTACTCAGTAACTCCTCTCCTCATCTCTATTTAAGAGATGTCCCTCTCTCATTTCTACTCTATTAAGTTATTGTAAATGACTCTCTCTCTCTCTCTCTCTCTCTCTCTCTCTCTCATACTTTGCCTCAGTCATAATTTCACAAGGGGTTTTTCTTTTCTTTTCCCCTTTCAAAACTTCTTGTCTCCTTGTCTTCGCTCTTTTGGTGTATGCTCCAAGTTTTTCATTTCTCATGGTAACAATATTCTCATCTAATAAATCTCTTGGGTTCTTGTTTATTTCCTTTCTCTTTATTTTTATTTTCAACATTGAACATGAGGTAACCATGGTAGATTTGTGCAATAAAAAATAAACGAATTGGGAATCATTTTTAAATTTCCTACAATGTTGGAGAATATTTTTGCAAAATATCCAAGAAGTGTACCAAAAAAGGAAAAGATGGATATTTTCATCAATAAATTAAACCATGAAATTAATTTTTGGTTAAAACTCCAATATCCTCCAACCTTTGATAAAATTATTGAAAACAGAATCAAAATAGAATATTCTTTAGTGAGGAAAGGTGAAAAAAAAAAGCAATACAAAGATAACAAGGGTTTTTCAAACAATATTAAAACCTATAACAAAAATTCATCAACCAATAACACCAATGATAAACCCAAATTTTGGTTGCAAAACAAAAATAAGAACCTAGTAAATGATGGAGTAGTGGAAGCAAACAATATCAAACCTAAACCATTCTATGTTTCTAGTAGTTCTAGAAACTAAGTGAACAACATTAATCCACCCAACAAAAACCCATTGAAAAACAACAATAACAACAATAATAAAGGAAACAACAAACTAAAGTCACAATTAATGTCCCAATTTTCTTCACCAAGAAGTACATTCACTCCATTGGGAGAACCTCTTGAACCATCCTTAAAGACACTTATTACAAACAAAATCATAACTTTATCCGAATCAAGAGGCTATGAATCCCAAGTCAAACCCTCATGGTAGAATGACTCACATCATTGTAAATACCATAGAAACAAAGGACATAAGGCAAATTATTGTATGAGATTAAAACATGTGGTTCAAGATCTTGTTGGCAATGGCACTATTAAAGTAGATGGACCTACAAACAATGAATATCACACAGCTTTCAAAACTCCTTTCTTAAACCATGAGAAGTGTGAATATTCCAATACAAACCAAAATAAAAAGAAGGGAAAAAACAAGGTAATTTTTTACCATAGGACAATACTATCAATTATTTATCCAGTTTTGAAAATATAGTCAATGTCATAGTGGTGACAGATAAACAAGACAAAGAACCCACCAATGTTGTTGTGCTAGGGGGAAAGCATCAAAAATTACCTTTCAAGGAATCTCCAACATGACAAATAGACCTAATCCTTCATCTTTTCTATCAAAAAAATATAATATAGTGGTTCAACTTCAAAAGACCCTAGCACAAATATCAATCTTGGAGTCACTAAAACTTTCACCATCGCATAAAGAAATTTTGGAAAAATCCTTGGTTGATACGATAGCCCGTAAAAATTTGGATGTATAAAAATTTCAAAACATGGTTAGTCATCTTATTGCACTAAATTGCCTATCATTTTTTTAACAAGATGACATGTCCTTAAATCATCCTCAAAATTTTCTCTTACACATAAAATTCCTAATCCACAAGGATAGATTTGAAAGGATCTTGATAGATGGGGAGCTGGATTAAATATATGTAATTTGAATCTTTTTAAAGCCTTGGGATAGTCTAAAGATGTTATGGATCCTAGGAGGAAGATAAAAATTAAAGCTTACAATGATGAAGACTTATATTCTAAAGGAATATTCATTCTACCAATTCATGTGGGGCCTATTCAAAAGGAGACATTTTTCCATGTACTATACCTCAAGTTGACCTACAACATATTTTTGGGAAGGACATGGATCTATTAAAAAGAAGTTGTTTCATCTACTTATCATCATTGTTTAAAGTTTCCTTATCTAGGACAAGAAATAACAATTAGTGGTGACCTTAACCCTTTCCAATATTGTAATAATATCAAATTGGTTATGGATTCCTTTGTAGCACATAATAGTGAGGCTTCCACATCAAATTCATACCAAGAACAAGCTAGGTAAGAAACTCCTAGTACAAGGTCGCCATCCAAAGAGAAGGAAAAATATTATTTAACTAGTTCAAATAGTGAAAATGTCAGTTCATCCACATCAAACAAGGGCAAAGAGAGTGTTGGTATTTTACATTTAAATAATGGAAATCCTAGATCCTAGTTCAAGTGCTTTTAGCCAAGGACAAAAGGAATCAAAAGTTGTAAAGTTAGAAAAGGGGATGTAAAAGGAAACACACTATCAAAAGATGGATACATTACTAAAATAATTTGAGAAGAAATGTAAGCTTCATGATAAAGGGGTAGGATAATATACCTTATCTATGGTTAATTTACCAATTTCTCCTAAGTCACGTGGAAAACCATCTACCTCAATTCCTCAAAAGTACAATTAAAATTTTGTAAGGGCTAGTACATCAATGGAGGTATAAGAAGATAAAAAAATTATAAATTGTCTATACAAAGATGAGGAAGAGTCAAATTAAATGGTTTAACATATTAGCATTCTTACATATAAATATGGGAAAGGCTTTCAAATAACAAAAAAATGGGTTACCAAGGAAAGGGTCCTCTTGGTAGGAGAATTGAAGGATTTTTAGAACCAATACAAACCACCTGGATGTCTAGCCAAGATAAAAATGGATTAGGATATCTTGAAAAAGGACATATATAAATAATTTCCCTCACATTCATGAAAACATCCTCAAGTTGAACTCACATAGTGATGAAGATTCTGCCAATCAGGAATGGGATTCATTGTTTGAAGAGTATTATCATGGTAAAGAGGTTGATGTGACCCACTCTTATGCACCTACATCAAAGGAAGAAAAATTTTCAAGTCAAGAGTGGGTAGGAGAGCCATACATGCCTACATTTTTTGAGGGACCAATCTCTAGGTTTACTTTACAAGAGTTAGATTCACAATACATTCAAGATTGTTCTAGTGAGGAAGAAATAGATCCAAACTCTAAGGACCATCTTGAGGAAATGAACGTCATTGACCTTGATGATACAATGTATGAACCAAATTATAATGAAGTTAGGACCCTAACCTCAATGGACCTAAAGCTAGCTAATGATTCCTTACCTTTAATCCATCCCAAACTCATTGGGATCAAACTAAGCCAAATGAAATAAACCTTTCAAGATGACTACTCCATTGTCATGTACCTCAATATGGTTAAACCGTCTTCCACAAATGAATCCTATCAAGAGACATCAATGGGGGGGTGTAAATTGTCTTAGTCACAAAAATAAAATAAAATATATAGTGGTGAAAACCACCATGTGGAAGTAATAGATCAGGAAAAAGTAAAAATAGAAGACATACGAAGTTGAAAACCCAATCGAGGCACCTAAGGATGAGAATATTGACACTTTACCCAAACACTATGAAGAAAGTTCATCTATATGCATTTAGCCAATAGAGAAAATACATTGGAGCCAAGGAAGAGCCTATGATCATCAATTTAGAAAAATCTTTGTCCAAAGAGGAAAGGCAACAATTCATCAAAATTTTCAAGGAAAGACAAGTCAATTTTGCATGGTCATATGTTGATATGCTAGGGTTAGATCTTGACTTGATAATGCACCATCTCAATATAGCTCTGAGAGTTAAACTGGTGAAACAAAAGTTGAGAAAAATGCACACACATATAGCCTTGTTGGCTAAAGGAGAATTGAAGAATCTCTTGGATACTAGTTTTATTAGACCTATTGAATATGCATAATTGATTTCAAATATAGTACCTATTTCAAATCCTGATAAGAGCATAAGAATTGATAAATATTTTTGAGATTTGAACAAGGCATGTCCCAAGGATGATTTTCCTCTTCCAAACATTGATACAATAATGGACCTCACAAAAGGACATTCTATGTTCTCATTAATGGATGGATTCTCTAAATACAACCACATAAAAATAGCACCCAAGGATCAAGATAACAATGCTTTCACCTGTGCATGGGGTACTTTTTGTTAGAATATAATGTCTTTTGGTCTTAAAAATTCTAGAGCTATGTACCAAAGATCTATGACAACTAATTTTATGTTACTCCAATTGAGCATCTAAATTGTCATTAGTATTCAAGCTCTCAACATGGACAATCGATAACAAAGTCACAAATAGGACAGTTGGTATATTCATCAAAGTGTAGAGTTAAACAAGAGCACTGATCATGCCCAGAGTTAACCAAGTATAATGATACATTGAGATGATAGAATACACCGAGCAGTAGACAATATCAAGCTACATAGTATAAACTAAACAATTAGTATAATTGAGATACACATACTACACCGAGCACCAAGAGACAACAATAACCAAGTGGACCAAAGGGCACATTAAAGTTTGTTTTGGCACATTATTCTATGTAACAATTTTTTTTCTGACCTAGATAACGGTTTACATGATCGATGAGAGTGTTAATTACAAATTTATAGCAATAATTTTTTATGTCTCCTATGTTAGATAATCAAGGTAAATTATGTACACCATTGATCTTAGGGTAGGGATGTAACTGTGAAACCCTAATTAGGTCAGAAAGTTATATATATAAATGTATAGATGAAAATTTTCATAATGTGTGTTGATCAAGAAATGATCAAGTATCTGCCATACTACAAACATCAGATAACAATGCTTTCACCTGTGCATGGGGTACTTTTTGTTGGAATATAATGTCTTTTGGTCTTAAAAATTCTAGAGCTACGTACCAAAGATCTACGACAACTAATTTTATGTTACTCCAATTGAGCATCTAAGTTGTCATTAGTATTCAAGATCTCAACATGGACAATCGGTAACAAAGTCACAAATAGGACAGTTGGTATATTCATCAAAGTGCAGAGTTAACCAAGAGCACTGATCACACCCATAGTTAACCAAGTACAATGATACACTGAGATGATAGAATACACCGAGCAGTAGACAATATCAAGCTACACAGTATAAACCAAACAAGTAGTATAATTGAGATACACATACTACACTGAGCACCAAGAGACAACAATAACCAAGTGGACTAGAGGGCACATTAAAGTTTCTTTTGGCACATTATTCTATGTAACAACTTTTTTTCTGACCTAGATAACGGTTTACACGATCAATGAGAGCGTTAATTACAGATTTATAGCATTAATTTTTTATGTCTCCTATGTTAGATAATCAAGGTAAATTATGTACACCGTTGATCTTAGGGTAGGGATGTAATTGTGAAACCCTAATTAGGTCAAAAAGTTTGATATATAAATGTATAGATGAAAAATTTCATAATGTGTGTTGATTAAGAAATGATCAAGTAGCCGCCATACTACAAACATCAGAAATCAGACAAGGGATTTCAAGGATAGAGACTACATTACAGCAATCAGTTTTCAGAATAGAAGCAAGGCTACTAAGAAAAATAGAGCAAAAGGTATTATCATTCACATAGAGGTGATTTTTTTTCAATGTACTTAATGGATTTGTATCAGCAATATTGAGATTGTATATGTTTCAGATCAAACTTTTGTTACTCTCTAACAATTATAATAGACCCCTAAATCTCTTAACAGAGTAGACTTAACCATCTTTTTGTAAATCTCTTAACCGAGTGCACACATAAATTGTGTTGCAAAATCCTCACATGAGGTAGATCTAATCGATATAATTGTTACTCCTAACAAGGTAAGATCATTAGAAGTGATCATTCTTTGTAATATTTAATAGGATACTTTATTTACTGCAATAGTGAAGTTTTGTGGGTCTCATCCCCACCATAGTTTTTACCTTCTAACAGAGGTTTTCTGCGATACCAAAATACTAGTGTCATGAGTACTTAATTTCATGTATGTGTATTGTTTAATTTACATGCATTTACATTTTAGAAGTGATACTATATGTTTGGTGTATGCAATCTACTTAGTCGGCTAATACAGAATAGTGGTTACAAAGAATTAATTAAAAGTTTTTAAGGGGACTGATTCACCCCTCCCCTCTCAGTACACACCCTTTCCATTATCCCGACAATTGGTATCAGAGCTAGTTCTCTTGTTTTGAATTTTTAATCGCTAAAGATAAAAGATCTTACAATGGAAAGGTATACACTTGATAAAACTATTAAAAATCAGAAGTTACAGTTGCATATCTATGTCGAACAATACAAGGAAGCCAAAGAGAAACTTGGGAAGATGTTGATTAAGAGAAAGGACATGGCACTTTTCTATCATGAGATTGATTATCATGAAGAGGAGATTCATGAGCCATTTGACTCATCTAGATCTAAATCTAGTAGCATATATGATGCATCTAAAGGAATCATAGAAAATCTATCTGAGAGCAATAAACAACTTACTAAACAAGTGAAAGCACTGCAGATCGGACAAGATACACAAATGGTTAGAATGGTTGAAGTCTTGAATGATGCAAAGAAATATGAATAATATAGAAACATGGTTGTTGATGATAGAAGATGGATAACTGAAAATTTACAAGAAAAATAATTTGAGATATTGAGACTTACTGAACATTACTTTGAGATCACCAATCAAGTGGTTGTTATGAATCATGAGGCAAACCGAGTGAATACTGAACTTGCAAGAAGAATAGAAGATATTGGTGTATTGAAAGAAGAAAATAAAAATTGAAAAAATGAATTAAAGATTTTACAACAACATAATGAAGTGATTAAGAGATCTTAATAAATCACTAAGAGAATGGATGAATTTCTAAACTATCAAAGAAGACTGAACAACAATACCGAACTAGGGTATATCGAGAAAGGAGAATTGTAAAATCAAGTTGAATAAAGAAATGTATACTCAAGCCCGAAGCCTAAGAATCATGTTGGAAATGAGTTGAGTAACTGAGAGGAGAGGGGTGAATCAGTTACCACAAAAACAAATCCAATTCCCTTAGATGTCTTAATCAAATTTATCATTGTTACTTGGTTAACAAAGATATTATGTTGTTACTCAGTTAAAAAAGAAATCTTAAGATATTAACTGTGATTATCCTTTAGTGATCAAGTGCATAAACATAAAGTATAAATAAAATAACATGTACATAGATGACACCAAGATTTAACATGGAAACCCAATTTGGGAAAACCACCAATTGCAAATAGTTACTATTTTCCACTCTTCTGAAGTGAGCCCTGTTAGAATCCAACCTTGTTAAAGGTTATAAAACACACTATTAGGTGTGACCCTATTAGCGGATTTAAAAACCCCGTAAGGAGTGGCCTTGTTAGAGTTATTCAAACACTTCAACATAGAAATGTCACATTGTGAGAGGATTTATGAAAGACAGTTAAGTCTACTTTGTAGAGAGATTTGGATCACTGCTATAATTGTTAGAGAGTAACAATGGATTGACCTGTTTGACTAAGCAACTATCTTTTTTGATTCAGATCTCTTCTCTGGTTATAAAATGGATCCTTACTTATCAAATATTCTATTGCATCTTTGTCTAGATGTTCTTTCCTTAATCAGAATCCCATCTGATTTCTCCTTCACTCTTCATATCAAAAATTTGCCATATATTTCTGCTTAGTACTTCACATATTCAATCCAAAATTGACCATGTATATATATGATAAGCCTTGTTAATTAGGCTTGAATAATCTTCCAAATAATAATAAAACTCAAGTCTATCAGCTGCATATAACCAATTAAACATAAAATGTAAAATGTTGTTGGTCGGCTGACACTAAGTGCATAACTCGGTTAACACTGTAATCCTTTAATTCCCAACCATTATTACATTGCCCAAGAGAACTTGATTAGAACTGAAAATAACTTTGGTATTCTTCAATACCTGAGAGAACTTGGCATACACTAACTATGCTTATTTTGGGTATAGACATTTGTGTAACATCATTACATTTGTGTATACATCAATGACAATACACAATTGAATAATTGTCATCAACAATCTCCCTCTTTGGCATTGATGGAAGCACAACATGTCATAATACAAAGAATTTTAGAGCAATGGAAACAAGGATAAAATTTTATTAATGTTCTTAGCTTCATTCTGATTCTCATCCAAAAAACTCCCTCTGTCTTCACAATCACTGAAATATAGATTTCTCTCTCTTACATCAATCTTTGTTTCTGATAAAATTTTCTCCCTATGTCATCAATAATATTTTCCTTTAATAATTTCTTTGACATGACATCAATAATCTCTCCCTCTTTGACAACCAATGCCAAAGAAACCATCCAATGAAGTTATATTATACCTGTTGTACTAATTCATATGTAATAAGTTCTAACAATCTGCATCAACTTGTTAGATCTATATTGTAGCTCGGTTGATGCATCACTAATATATCCATTAGTGAGCCTCTATTAGGGGAATCACCCCTAGCTTTCCTCTAAGATAAAATAATGCATCATTAGGTAAATTTTTTATGAATATATCTATAATTTTCTCTTTAGTATTCACATATTTCAACCTTTCTTCCTTGTCCTAAACCAATTCTCTCAAGAAATGATACTTTATTGCAATATGTTTAGTCTTAGTAGGCATCAAAGGGTTCTTTGAAATTTTGATTGCACTAGTGTTGTCATAGTAGATAATAATTGGTTCTTTGATTTCCTCCTTCATACCTGACAACAATTGTTTGAACCATATGATATTTGAACAATTTACTACTGTAGCAACATACTTTGCCTCTGCTATAGACTGAGAGATGCAATTATGTTTCTTTTTGTTCCAAGAGACTAACCTCTTTCCAAGAAATAACACTCCACCACTGGTGCTCTTGCTATCATTAACACTTCCTACCCAATCAGCATCAGTAAAAGCATTCAAATCAAAATTTCCTCCTTTATTATACCATAATCCATAATCTTTAGTACCCTTAAGATATCTCAGAATCCTTTTGATAGCCATCAAATTATTCTCTCGAGCATTAGCTGAAAACCTTGTAACAATGCCAAATTCTAATGCAAAATCAGGTCTAGTGTGGACAACATATTGAAATTTACCAATCATGGATCTGTAGGTAGTCTGATTTACCTCCTTTGAGTCATCATCCTTAGACAACTTATGTCTAGTAGACATAGGTGTCCCAACAGGTCTGGAATCTTTCATTCCAAATTTCTTCAGTATCTCTTTGATGTATTTAGACTGAGTAATGTAGATACCATCCTTCGTCTGATGAACTTGTAAACCAACAAAGAATTTGATTTCTCAAAACACATACATCTCAAATTCCTTTCTCATGGCTTTGGAGAATGCTTTGCATAAATCATCATGTCCAGTAAATAGTATATCATCAAAAAATATCTCTGCTAATAGTATCTTATTCTTAGGTCCTTCTTTGATGTACAATCTACTATTGTCATTAGTTCTCTAAAATCCAATACTTACTAGGTAACCATGTAATCTTTCATACCAAGATCTAGGAGCTTCCTTTAGTCCATACAAGGCTTTGTGCAATTTTCAAACCATATTCCTTTTGCTAGGATCAAAAAAACCTTCAGGTTTCGCAATATAGACTTCATCTTCCAGAATTCCATTCAAGAATGCATATTTTACATCCATTCGGTATACCTTGAATCCTTTATGTGTTGTGTATGCTAGAAGAGTTCTGACTCCTTCAAGTCTTGCAACAGGAGAAAAGTTTCTCCATAATCAATACCCTCTTCTTGAGTATATCCTTTACACATTAGTCTTGCCTTGTTTCTAGAAACTTCACCTTTTTCATTTATCTTGTTTCTAAAAACCCACTTAGTACCAATTACATTCTTGTCTTTTAGTCTAGGTACAAGAGTCTAGGTTTTGTTCTTTTCTATCTGCTCAATCTCTTCATTCATAGATTCCATCCAAATTTCATCATTCAATGCATCTTTAATGGATCTTGGTTCTATTTCACTAAGAAAACATGTACCTTTAATTTTTTTCCTTGTCATTATACCTTCTATCTAATCTCCAATTATTTTCTTAGGTGCATGATGCCTTCTAACATATTTGGAAAGTACAGGTTCCTTCCTCTTTGATTATGGGCTTGCTCCACTTGGTGTTAATAATAACTGAGAGGGGGGTGAATCAATGGCCTCAAAAATTAATCCTTAAATCAACCCTTAAAAATTATAACCATAAATTATGTCTCAAGTTATCTTCTGTCCTACAAGATGAATGCCTTGAAATACTTATATCAATTTTATACTTGTCAGATTGCTTTGTAAATCTCTCTTCTATATGATTACCGATAAGCAGTTAACTATTTACCGAAACATAGTAAATATGCAGAGTGTATCGATAAATCTAAAATTGCATATGTGAAATGTAAAATAGTAAAGTAATAAAACATAAACACATAACACATGTATTTTAACATGGAAACCCTGTTAAGGGAAAAAACACTAGGACCGGTACCCGAAATTTTCACTCTTCTGAAGTGAGATTTGTTAGGAGCAAACCCTCTTTAAGGTTACAAACACACTATTAGGTGTGACCTTGTTGGAGGATTTAAAAGATAGTTTTTCACCTAGTATCTGTCATCTAATCCTACCATCCTTGATCAAACACTCACTTGGCCTATCAATAGGTATCGGGCATATCCAATGCTACTTTTATGATCAAACTTTTTGATACTCCTTGGGATGTATCTCAATTGTAAAATACTTTTAATTCCTGCATGGTTAAGAGACTTGATTCTTCAATGGTTAAATTGAAACACTAATGATCTGTTCATACATACAACTCAATTGCATATTTTCATATCTATTGTAAGTCCATTACCCCTTTGATCAATATAATCAATTCTATACCTTTTCTCCACACCTTTTTATTCTATGATGTTGTCTCACTGTTCATCGGTGTCTGCCTAATCTGGCTCTTTCCTTAGCTTGTTGATCAGGACTGAATGAAGACTTCTTCTCCTTCATATTTTCTTTTGCATCTTTCCTCTTCTCTTTTTCTCCCCACATTCCCCCTTCGTAATGAATTGGGTTTGTCTCTATATAGACATGATTTCCCCTTTTTCTTGGCTTTCTTGATTCTTAGCATGATCCAAAATTCTCACCAATAGATTCAAAGCAAACTCCATTTTTATCTCAAAGAGATCTTCTTGCCAACTGGACAAATCAACTTTAAATCAATTACTTATCTCATGCTTTATCTAGATGATTAAAACAATGATAAGTATTCATTAAGTCTATTTATAGCTCTTGACAGCTAAGCATTTTATCATTTATGAACTCTCTATTCTGTCGGTCAACACTTTAGTTAGTCATCATTGATAACTAACTATTCTATGGGTGTGACTTCAGTTTCCATCAGGATCTCCATCCTTGTCTTTTCCATTGGGCAACACTTAAATTTTTTCTGTCATGTTACTCTGTGTTTTGCTCGTCGGGCAACACTATGACTTTTCTCATTAGTATTGTTGTGCATTAGCTCATCAAGTAACACTATGAATCTTCTCTTTTACTCTGACCATTGGCATGCACTCCATCGATGTATACAGTCACTCAGTGAATACTTGACTTATATGCATTACTGATAGCATAGCCTTTGATTCATTGGTTCTTTGAAGTCTTTGGCAGTATTTCCATGACCATATGGATTATATCAAGTTGACATCAATGACAATACAATACATTAATTGATTTAATGCCTTGCATGAACATCAACTTAACATCTTCAAATAAGCTTGCTGGCTGGAAAGGAGCTACCCTCAGCCTAGCTAGGAAAGTTCAACTCCTTAAGTCTACTCTTCAAAATCTCCCAGTTTATGCTCTAAGCCCCTTCAAGATCCCCAGTAAGTATGTTGAACTGATTGAAAAATCCAAAGGTGTTTCTTATGGTCAGGAGTGGAGCAAAAAAATAAATTTAGTCTGGTTGCTTGGGAGGTGGTTTGTAAACCTAAGAAATGGGGAGGATTGGGGATCAGAAGCATAAAGAATACTAATAAGGCTCTCTTGGCTAAACAGTGTTGGAGAATCTTTGAGGAAGAAAAGGAGTGGAATTATATTTTGAAAAGGAAGTACCATATCCACTCTCTTGAGGACATGCTTAATAACCCTCAGGAAGTTATTGGATCCTTTATATGGAATAGTATCAGTAGAGTTAAAGACCTAATAAAAAAGGGAGTGAGATGGAAACAGGGAAATGGCAGGAAGATAAACTTCTGGCAGGATAAATGGCTGGAAAATAAATCCCTTAAAGAGAATGAAGAGTGGAGCTTGGCTATTCTTGATTGCCAAGATATTGTGGGCGAAAAGGTGGAAGATTACTAGATTAATGAAAAATGGGTTGACCTTGGTACCTTTGAGGGAATACCTGCTCAAATCAATGCCCAACTCAACTCTTGGTTTCCTACTAATGCTCTGGATTCTTTGATACGGAGCCTGAAACCTAATGGAAAATTCTCAGTTGCTTCAACTTCGGCCCTTCTACTCAATAGTAGCTCCCAGCCTCTTAGTGCTCAGGTTTGGAATTCTAACCTTATCCCTAAAATTAACATGTTTTTTTGGCTCTTGACTTAGGATAAAATCTTTACGGTGGAAAATCTAAGCAAAAGAGGTTTCATAATGCCCAACATATGTTACCTTTGTCTCTCTGAAGCTAAAAATTGTAACCATCTGTTAATACACTATCCCTTCTCTAATCAAGTTTGGGACTTAGTGTTTAAGTATTTTTGTGGAGTGTGTCAAACCTTACAGTGCTAAGGAGCTGATTACTCAATGGATATTCCCTAGAAAAGGTAAAGACTACAAGGAGATGTAGAAGCTCTTCCTCCCATATTTCTCTTGGAGGATTTGGAAAGATAGGAACAATAGGGTCTTCAGAGAAAAAAATCCTCCCATTCAGTAGTGGCTAATCATATTATAAGAGGAATGCTGGAAAACTTTAATGTGTCTTTTTCTCAAAGGAGTAACATTTTGAATCTTCAGGAAATATCAAGTTGTGACTGGGGGAATCCTGGAAATCAAGAGACTAAAGACAAGAGGGAAACTACAAGATGGTCTATTCCACCTTATGTTTGGGTGAAAGGAAACTTCGATGTAGCTTCTAAGGGGGACCCAGGAAAAGTTGGAGGTGGTGGATGTATAAGAGATAGTGTTGGGAATTGTCTAGGAGCTATAGCTGCTCCTTTTGGTAATCAAACAAACCATGTATCTGAAGCAATGGAGGCTCTTATGGTAGTTAACCAGGCTAAAGAAAAAGGAATTTTGAAATTCTATTTGGAGGGAGACTCATTAAACATCATCAACTGCATTAAAGGAAAAGTTAAAGCTTCCTGGACTATAGCTCACATAATAGACAAAATCAAATTGACTTTGCTTCTTTTTGAAGAGTGTTTCATTTCCCACATGTACAGGGAAGGAAATAGGGTTGTGGATATTTTAGCCAACGTGTGTGTTAAATGTGATTCAATGACATCATGGAATGGGGAGGTGGATTTAAGTTTTGAGATATTGCATCTCATTAAGTATGACAAAGTGAATCAAAATAAAGGCTTACTGCAAATTAGTATTAATAATGATTATGATAGCTAAGTTTAATTATGGCATCTACTGTCAGTTGAGGCTTGTGGGTTTGAAAGAAATTGACTACTCACGTGGACTGTGGGTCACAAATAGCAAGCAAAACCAAAAAAAAACTAATGCTCTATTCTCTGTCAAACTGTAGCCTGCTAGTTCAAAAAATTTCAACAATGGGGGGGGCTTGAAGAGGGAGGAGCCAATGGATTGTCCAAAATAGAAGAAGAAGAGGAAGGTTTGGAGAAGACTGAGAAATGGGGGAGTTACAAGATTCATGGAATGGTTACATGGTTTGGATAAGGAAATCATGAAGAAATTTACAAAGGGTTGGAAGAATGAAAGGGTGAATCTATGGGGAAAATCTATCCCACTAACCCTGAATCTCATCTTTGAAATTACTAGCATTCCTACTGAAGGAATGAAGTTTTATAGAGATGATAAGAGGATGGGCACTCAAGGCTTCAAGATCTTCTTGAAAAATGAAGAAGAGAAAGCCCTTTTGACCAAGAGAAGGGGAGATTATGTAGACATAAAAAAGATCAAAAGCCACTAGGCTAACATCCTCACTGTGATGATCAAATACTTTACTCTGGATGGTAGGTATTCAAAAATCTATAATCTCCATTTCATCCTTGCAAATCATTTCAGGAACCAGAAGTTTTTTTCTTTCCCTTACTACTTGCTCAGCTCTCTGAATAATAGTATTATTCAACACAAGAAAAAAGCTTTGAACCCTGTTCTACATGAAGGTTTTATTTTTCTTATTTCTGATTATGTAAAAAATAAAGTCTTAGACCCAATCCCTAAAAGGGTCAAAGGGAAGCTCACAAAGCTAAATAGGGTTATTAAGAAAGTGAAAGATAAGAAGAGTGATCACATAAAGAAGAAAAAGGAGATCACTAAGGAAGAGACAGAGATCAGCCTTAATACCTAGAGCAACAAAGAGGATAAAACCCGGGATGAGGAAAAAATGGAAGAGCTTGAGACTGATGAGGTTGATTCGGTTAACCCTAAGATGAACCAGGCCAAAGACGATGAGGTCTCCAATAAAGGGGATGACAAGATAGAAGTGGATGACATTAATATGTATGAGGAAGATGAGAACTGGGAGAAGGAAGCAGACAACCTCAAGCAGAATGAGGAAGATGAAAATAGAGAGAACAAAGATGGAGAGGATGAAAAAGAAAAAGAGGAGGAGAACAAGGAAACTGAAATGGAGGAGAATAGAATCCCTAGGAAAAAAGGAAAGAAGAAGAAAAAAAAAAATTGACTCCGACTACAAAATGGTGTGTTTTGAGGCCGATGAGAGAATCCCAAAAAGTACAGAGGATTATTGGGAAAACAATGAGAAGTGGATTGGGGAGGAAATGAATACGATGAAATTGTACCTTAAAAACATGCAAGAAGCTATGGAGCCTATCAATTCTAGAATGATGGAAATGGAGAACGAGGTCAAGATTAAGGTAAACAAAATAAATAAAGCTGATGATCTCATAGTTAGGGTTAAAGAAATTATGGAAGATAAGCTCAATGAGATGAAAGCCCAGATTAGTCATAATGGGCACATGATAAATATCATTCTAAAACATAGTAATGAAGGGCTGAAAGTTTCTATCCAGAATCTCAAAGCTTTATATGCCTACCTGGAAATGAGTCTACTGGAAAGAACCTCTTTCATGGTGGAGGGTGATATTGAGAGTGGGGGCCCAAGTTCTAGAACTCATAGAGGTGTCAAAAGAAAAGTTCCTGAGATCCCTAACGAGATGCTAAAGTTGAAGGAGTCTATTGACTTGATGGAAAACATGCAGAAAGAGGCTGAGGAAGCCTATGAAAAAATGCATTAAGCTGAGAGCTATGTGGGATGGTCTACTAGTTTTTTGCTGGTATTTTAGCTGGTAACTGTGCTTTTTTGTTTGGTTTTCTATTTCATCAGGTTTTGGGTTGTTTGTATGGGTCCTTCTCTTTTTCTCGTAGCAGGCATATCATGTTTGTAAGGGTTTTCATTGACTATCTTTAATATCCTATTGTAAAAGGTTTTGGGTTCCTTTCAAAACCTATTTTTTCCTTAATCAAAAATATCTTCAAACATTTAATCAGTTACATGTCATCAATCTCTCCCTTTGGCATTAATGGCAACATAATACATTATCATACTATACTATTGCTAATACAATATTTAATATATAGTTTCATCAAGCTTTCCTAATGTAACTATATAAATGTCTGGCTATTGGTAAGCTCAAAATAGCTTTGATTTGATTCTTGTAGCTTTCTTTCTGTCTTCAATCCCTTCACTGGATAGATGTAGAATCTTTCTTTCTCTGATGTGATTTGTTCTCTTTCTGTGTCAAACTCTCTCCCTTTGACTATTCTCCATTCTTGTGATGTCTCTTGTCAGCAATTCTCTTCTTTTGTGTGTACTCTTCCTTTGGATACTTTGATGGATATGATCTCTTCCTAAGATAATAATGGATATAATCTCTCTCTTTGTCAGTATTTATCAGTATTATAATGAGATATCTCTCTCCCTTTGACAACAATACCAAACAAACATCTTTGTCAAACAAGATTTGACAGTGATGCCAAATGGATACTTTCTATCCATAATATATTCCTTAAATTTCCCAAACCATCGATAGCAAAATTGGTTCTCAAAGTAGATAAATACTTTGTTGTGTATAGATGTATCATTGAAATCCATCTCTTTGTTTGCATCAACATGAATGATATTCTTATAATTTGTAGGCTAATGCAGCCTTCTAGTCAGCTTACTAACCAGTAGACAAGGGTCTGACCCCTAGTCTCTTTCTCAAGTACTCAAATGCATCCTTGGGCAATGGCTTGGTGAAGATATCAGCCAATTGTTCCTTTGATTGCACATACTCAAGTATCACTTCCTTTACCTAAACATGTTCTCTTAAATAATGTTACTTGATGGCAATACTCTTTGTTTTAGCATGCATGACCGGATTCTTGGAAATGTTTATTGCACTTGTATTATCAAAATAGATAATTACTGGTTCTAAAATTTTCATATGCATACCTTCCAATTATGGTTTGAACAATGCAATATTTGAGTAGTTTGTAGCAGAAACAACATACTCTACTTCTGCAGTAGACTGAGAGATGCATCCTTGCTTCTTGCTTATCCATGTGAAATTTTTTTCACCCATAAATAATTCTCTTCCGGTCATCAATATTTCTAGCCCAATCAGCGTCAGTAAATACCTTAAGTTCAAATTTGCCTTCTCTTCTATACCATAAGCCATATTCCTTGGTATTCTTCAGATATCTTAGGATTCTTTTCACAGCAGTCATATGTGATTCTCTGGGATTAGCAAAAAATCTTGCAACTATTCCTACTGTATGTGCAATATCTCATCTAGTGTGTACAACATACATGAGTTTTCCAATCATTAATCTGTACAAATTTTGATTTACCTCTGATGACTTGTCCTCCTTTGACAGCTTACATCCAATTGCCATTTGTGTTCCAACTGGTTTGGATTCTTCCATCTTGAATAATTTTAGTACTTCTTTGATGTAATTGGATTGTGTAATGAATATACCTTCATCTTGTAGCATGATCTGCAGACCAAGAAAGAACTTGATCTCTCCAAACATAGACATCTCAAACTCTTTACTCATTTCATTAGCAAATGATTTGCATAGCATATCATTGCCTCCAAATATGATGTCATCAACAAATATCTTAGCAATCAAAATGTTAGCATCAGTATCTTCCTTCAAATAAAGATTACTATTTTCACTAGTCCTTACAA
>MU228392.1:178244-207621 GCA_018584345.1 Thuja plicata | reverse complement strand
TCATCAACAAATATCTTAGCAATCAAAATGTTAGCATCAGTATCTTCCTTCAAATAAAGATTACTATTTTCACTAGTCCTTACAAATCCAATACTTATAAGATAGGAATGAATTCTTTCATACCAGGATCAGGGTGATTGTTTCAATCCATACAAGGCTTTGTGTAGTCTACATATCATGTACCTCTTGTCTAGATCAACAAACCCTTATGGTTTCTCAATGTATACCTCTTCCTCAAGTATTCCATTTAGGAATGTAGACTTGACATCCATTTGGTATACCTTAAAGCCTTTATATGCAGCATAAGCAAGTAATATTCTCACTCCTTCTAGCCTAGAAATGGGTGCAAAGGTCTCTCCATATTCAGTCCCTTCTTCTTGTGCATACCCCTTGCATACTAGTCTTTCTTTATTTCTAGTGACTTCTCCATTCTCATTTAGTTTATTCCTGAATATCCATTTTGTACTGATGACATTCTTGTCATTTAGTCTTGGTACAAGTTTCCATGTCTTGTTTTTCTCTATCTTCTCAATCTCTTCATTCATAGCACTTATCCATTCATCATTATCTAGTGCAACATTGACAAATTTGGGCTCATAATCACAAATAAGCCATCTTGTATTTAGAGGCTTACTTATGGTTCTCATACTAGCATTTTTATCTCCTATGATATGATTCTGTGGATGATTCTTTTTGGCATATCTTGCAAGTATAGGTTCAACCCGTTCTCTATCAGCTTGATCATCATTTTGTTCTTCATTCTATTCTCCATCACTTTTTGCATCATCTTGAGCAATCATCTAATTGTTGATATTTGTACCCTGATGCTCAGGTGCAATGATCTGTTGCTTGGGAGCTCTACATTTTTGGTCAGGTAGGGTTTCAGGTTCCTCATTGTAAGTAAACCTATTGTAGTCCTCTGGTTCTTTAGTTCTTTCCTTTTCATTCTTCTCTGTAAAAATCATCTATATTTAAATTTGCACTTTCAACAATTTTGTTAAAGGCTTTATTTAGACATTTATAAGCCTTACTTTTGGTAGAATACCCTAGAAAGATTACTTCATCACTCTTGGAGTCAAGTTTTCCATTTCTATAATCTTTTAAGATATAACATTGACTGCCAAAAATTTTGAAATAACTTACATTGGGTGTGTATCCATACCAAAGTTCATAAGGTGTCTTTTTGGTGTCTTTCTTCAATTGTATTCTATTCAATGTATAAATAGTAGTACTGAAAGCTTCTCTCCAGAAAATTTGGGTGATTCCTTTCTCTATCATCAATGTCCTTGCACAATCAACTATGGATCTATTCCTTCTTTCAATAATTCCAATTTGTTGTGGTGTTCTTGGTGCAGAGACCTATCTTCTGATTCCATGCTCATTACAAAAGTTAGTGAATTCATCTAAAATAAATTCCCCTCCTCTATCTGACCTTAAGAATTTTAACTCTTTACCACTTTGTTTCTCAACCATTTCCTTATACCATTTAGACATCTTAAATGCTTCAGATTTATCTTTTAGAAACATTACTCTCATCATTCTAGAGTAATCATCAACAAAGAGAATAAAATATCTATCTCCATAATAACTCTTTGTCCTCATAGGTCCACATAAATTAGTATGGACTAATTCTAGAATGGCATCAGATGTATGGGTTTTTCTTTTGAAACTAGACTTTGTCATCTTACCCTTTTGACAATTTTTACACATGATGTTGTCGGGCTTGGTCATCGTCAATAAGCCTCTGACATTTCTCTTTTTTCTAATATTTATCACATTGTCAAAGTTCACATGACACAATCTTTTATTCCACAACCATATGTCTTCATTTGTAGCAATCAAACAAGTGGTTTCAGTATCATTCAGATAGAATAAGTTACCTTTTGTCTGCTCACTGGTACCAATTAGATTTCCTAATTTATTGAAGATATTTGCCTTCTTATTTTCAAATGCTACTCTATGACCTAAATTATTCAACTGAGAAACACTCAATAGATTATAATTTAATCCATTTACCCAATAAGAATTTCCACATTATATCTAGTTATTCAACAATATGGTTCCTCTACCTTCAACTGGACAAGGTGTGTCATTACCCATTCTTACTAAACCACCTTTATAGTATTCAAAAGTCTCAAACTTTTGCTTATCACTGGTCATATCGTGAGTGCAGCCACTATCTATGATCTAGATATCATTTTTACTAACTTTAGATATGAGTGCAGTTTCTACATACCTTTCTTCATCATCATCTGAATAATCTTTTACTACCTGAAACACCATCTCAATGTCTTCCTCATCTTTGCATTTTTCTAGGTAACTCACCTTCTTTCCTTTGTCCTTTTAGTCTCAGGAATCTCTTCTTTCTAATTATCAGTAGTTTTTGTAATCATGTCTGTCAGACTTCTTTTCAAATGATCTGTCATTACTTCTGTCATCTTTTCTTCTATTAGGACATCTTGCAGCAAAGTGTCTAATCTCTTTACAATTAAAAAAAACAAGTGGTAATTTACCTTTGTATTTACCTTTTTCTCTTTTCATTCTTCTAGCCATAAGTTCTTCAATTTCATGAAGATCTTCTTCACTTTCACTATCACTATATTTTATCATAGTGTGTTTATGACTTGATTTACTTATTCTCATTGAAGTTTTGAATGTTGACTCTATGTTTGGTAAGACACTATTATCAAAGTTATTCATCTCAAATGAAGTTGGTCTTCCAATCAAACTGTCTAGAGTAACATTTATATTTTCTACTACTCTAATAGCATAAGTAGGCAGAAAGGTTCTTAGAATTTTACTTACCACTATATCTTCTTCTAGTACACCTCCAACTGCTCGGATAGCATTGAATACCTCTTTGATTCTTGTGTTGCACTGTGTGATGTTTTCAACTTGTTTCATTTTGAGATCATCAAACTTTCCTCTAAGGCTTTTTGCCTTGGTTCTCAAAACATTTTTGTCACCTCCATTTACAAGCATCAATTTGTCCCACATCTTCTTTGCAGTCTTAAAGGTTTTGACATCTTCAAATTTAGCATCAGAGAGTGAGGAAGCAAGCTCTATCATCATGCAATTGTGCTCATGCTTCTCTCTCATTTTTTCAATGGTTGGTGCTCCTATGGGCAACACATATTCAGTATCTAAGTATTGAGTAACATCATTTCCAATACCTGATAAGTGGAGTCTTATTCTGCTCTACCATGAAGCAAAATTATCTTTGTTCAACTTGGGCACATCTCATCTATTCATCTTGTGATCTTTAGCTTAGGTCTTGAAACCTTCCTTCTAAGCACACAAGCTCTGATACCAATTGTTAGTAATAACTAAGAGGGGGGGTGAATCAGTGGCCTCAAAAATTAATCATTAAATCAACCCTTAAAACTTATAACCACAAATTATGTCTCAAGTTATCTTCTATCCTAAAAGATGAATGCCTTGAAATACTTATATCAATTTTCTACTTGTCGGATTGCTTTGTAAATCTCTCTTCTATATGATTATTGATAAGCAGTTAACTATTTACAGAAAAAAAAGTAAATATGCAGGGTATACCGATAAATCCAGAATTGCATATGTAAAATTTAAAATAATAAAGTAATAAAACATAAACACATAACACATGGATTTTAATGTGGAAACCCTGTTAAGGGACAACCCACTAGGACCGGTACCCCAAATTTTCACTCTTCTAAAGTGAGCTCTATTAGGAGCCAACCCTGTTAAAAGTTACAAACACACTATTAGGTGTGACCTTGTTAGAGGATTTAAAAGATAGTTTGTCACCTAGTATCTAGCTTCTAATGCTACCATCCTTAATCAAACACTCACTTGGCCTGTCAATAGGTATCGGGCATATCCAATGCTACTTTTATGATGAAACTTTTTGATACTCCTTAGGATGTATCTCAATTGTAAAAGACTTTTAATTCCTACTTGGTTAAGAGACTTGATGCTTCAATGGTTAAACTAAAACACTAATGATATGTTCATAAATTCAACTCAATTATATATTTTCAGATCTATTTTAATTTCATTACCTCTCTGATCAATATAATAAATTATATAGCTTTTCTCCACACTATTCTACTTTGTGATGTTGTCTCACTGTTCGTCGGTGTCTGCAGAATCTAGCTCTTTCCTCAGCTTGTTGATCAGGACTGAATGAAAACTTCTTCTCCTTCATATTTTTGTTTTCATCTTTCCTCTTGTATTTTTCTCCCGACATTCCCCCTTCATAATGAATTGGGTTTGTCTCTATATAGACATGATTTCCCCTTTTCTTGGCTTTCTTGATTCTTGGTGTGATCCACAATTCTTGCTAATAGATTCAAAGCAAACTCTAGTTTTATCTCAAAGAGATCTTCTTGCCAACTGGACAAATCAGCTTTAAATCAATTACTTATCTCCATCTTTATCTGGATGATTAAAATAATGATAAGTATATGTTAGGTCTATTTATAGCTCTTGATAGCTAAGCATTTTTTTGTTTCTAAACTCTCTATTCTATCAGTCAACACTTCAGTTAGTTATCAGTGATAACTGACTATTTTGTCAGTGTGACTTTAGTTGTCATTGGGATCTCCATCCTTGTCTTTTCCTTGGGTCAACACTTAAATTTTGTCCATCAGGTTACTCTGTGTTTTTCTCATTGGGCAACACTATGACTTTGCTCATCGGTAATATTGTGCATTAGCTCATCTGGTAACACTATGACTCTGCTCTTTTACTCTAACCGTCAGCATGCACTCTGTCAGTGTATACAGTCACTTAGTGACTACTTGACTTATATGCATTACTGATAGCATAGCCTTTGATTCATTGGTTCTTTGAAGTCTTTGGTAGTATTTCCATGACCATATAGATTATATCAAGTTGACATCAATGACAATACAATACATTAACTGATTTAAAACCTTGCATGAACATCAACTTAACATCTTCAAACATTCAATCAGTTACATTTCATCACTTGGTTCACCATGCTCAAACATTTTGTTCTTCTCTTCTAACTGATACTCGGGTTCCACTTTCTGAGACTCGAGTGCCTCTATTTGTGACTCGGGTCCCTCTGTCTGTGACTCAGTTCCATTTGTCTATGACTTAGTTTCTTCTATCTAAGACTCAGTTTCAACTGTTAGCAGCTTGGGTTGCACAGGTTGCAACAAGGTTTGTGCTGATGAATTTAGTTGTTGACATCGTTTTTTTCCAATCACCATTTCCTGTGTCTTAGGTATAGTATCAGGTTCATAATACACAAATTTTATATAGTCCTCAGGCTCTTTATTGCTATGTTCTTCACTTCTCTCTGCAAACTCATCAATCTTTACATGTACACTTTCTATGATTTTATGAACAGAAATATTCAAACTTTTATATGCTTTGCTTTTACAGGAGTAGTCTAGGAATATACCTTCATCACCTTTTACATCAAATTTTCCATTTCTTGCTTCTTTCAAGATGTAACATTTACTTCCAAATACTTTGAAATAAAAAACATTGGATTTATAGCCATACCATAATTCAAAAGGTGTATGCTTAGTACCTTTCTTCATTTGAACTCTATTCAAGGTGTGAATTGTAGTTTTGATAGCTTCCTTCCAGTATTTGGTTGCAACATTCTTTTCAATCATCAAGGTTCTTTCACAATCCATAATAGATCTATTTCTTCTTTTTGCTATCCCATTTTTTTGTGGTGTACCTAGGGTAGATACTTGTCACTTGATTCCTCTTTCATTGCAAAATTCATTAAATGCATTATAAATGAATTCACCTCCTCTATTAGATCTTAAGAATTTAAGTTTCTTTCCTATTTCCTTCTCAACTCTAGGAAGGTACCACTTAAACTTCTAAAAAGCTTCTTATTTTTATTTGAGAAACATAATAGTCATCATTCTGGAATGATCATCAACAAATAGAATGAAATACTTCTCTCATGTATAAATTCTTCCAATTGGTCCACATAGATCAGTATGCACTAACTCCAAGACTTCTTTAGTATTGTAATTCTTGCTCTTGAAACTAGTCTTTCCCATCTTCCCAATGTGACATTGTTTTCATATTGCCAATTCAGATTTCTTTAGAATAGGAATACCTCTTAATCTTTTTTTCTTGCTTATGTTGACCAGGTTATCAAAATTCACATGAGACAACCTTTTATGCCATAACCAACTTTCTTCTACTTGTGCAATAAAACATTAACTTTTAGAGAGATCAAGATAGAATAGATTACCTTTTTCTTGCCTTCCATTTCCAACTAGATTTCCCTTACCATCCAAGAGCCTTGCCTTACCAATCATGACTTCTACCTTGAAACCAATGTTATTCAGTTGTGCCAAACTTAGTATATTATGCCTTAGTCCTTCAACCCAATAATCATTATCACATTTGATTACTTCAGTTGGAGCAATACAACCTTTACCTTGTACATAGCAAGGTTCATCATTCCCAAAACTAACACTCCCACCATCATAGTGCTCAAGATGTTCAAATTTAGTTTTATCATCAGTCATGTGGTGAGAACAACCACTATCAATTATCCAAGTGTCATTTTTTTCTAATATGAGAATAAAGTGCGGTCTTTTCATTATCTTCATTGTCTAACTCATCCTTAATAGCAATGTAAACCATTTCATCTTCATCTTCATCACTATCAGCATATTTTGCAATGTAATAAGATTTCGTACCTTTGTCCTTGTAACTTTTATAGCTTTTGAAATATTTCTTTCCTTTGTACTTGTTAAACTTTCTCTCACCTTTGTCTTCTTTATTTGGAAACTTAGCAGCAATGTGACCAACCTCATCACATGAAAAGAAAATCAATGGTATTCTTCCTTTGTACTATCCTTTTCCTTTGGCAGCTCTCTTTGCAAGTAATGCTTCAATGATTTCTAGATCTTCATCATTAGAATCATCATCACTATCAGTGTCAATATATTTTCCTTTTGATTTTCTATCCATCTACCCAAGGTTTAATTTAGCTTTGAATGCAGACTCAAAATTGCTAGGATTAGGAGAATAATTGTCAAAATTGTCCAACTCAAAAGCTATTATCCCTCCAACCAATGCATATAGAGTTATATCATTATTGTACCTCATCTCTTGAGTATCTAAAACTCTAATTGCATAGATAGGAAGTAAAGTTCTCAATACCTTACTTACCACTGTTTTGTCTTCAATTATTCCACCGGTAGCTCTGATGGCACTGACACTTTTCTTGATTCTTTCACTGTATTTTGTAATGTCTTCTCCTTCTTTCATTTTCATCTGATCAAACTAACCTCTGAGACTTTTTGCTTTGTCTCTCTTTACACTTTCATCTCCTCCATGGATATCATGTAGTTTCTTCTACATATCATGGGTTGTAGGGCAGTCCCTTACTTCATCAAATTTTGAATAGATGAGTGAAGAAGCTATATCAATCATCATTATGCTATGATTCTTCATGTCCATCATTTGATCCATAGATATAGGTCTTGGTGGTTCCACATACTTGTGATCCAATAATTTCAAACTAGTATCTCCAATAGTAGATAGATGTAGCCTCATCAAATCTTTTCATGCAGCAAAGTTGTCTTTAATAAGCTTGGGGATCTCCCTTCTATAAGACATCTTTGATCTTTAGCTTAGGCCTTGAAACCTTCCCTAAAAGTACCAAATTCTCTCATACCAATTGTTGGAAATGAGTTGAGTAACTGAGAGGGGAGGGGTGAATCATTTACCACAAAAACAAATCCAAGTCCTTTATATGTCTTAATCAGATTTATCATTGTTACTTAGTTAACAAAGATATTCTACTATTACTCAGTTAACAAAGAAATCTTAAGATATGAACTGTGATTATCCTTTAGTGATTAAGTGCAAAAACATAAAGCATAAATAAAATAACATGTACACAAATGAAACCAAGATTTAACGTGGAAACCCAATTTGGTAAAACCACCAATTGCAACTAGTCATTTTTTTTCACTCTTATGAAGTGAGCCCTGTTAGGATCCAACCCTGTTAAAGGTTACAAAATACAGTGTTAGGTGTGACCCTATTAGAGGATTTAATCACCCTGTAAGGAGTGGCCTTGTTAGAGGTCTTCAAACACTTCAACGTAGAAATGTCACCTTGTGAGAGGATTTATGAAAGACTATTAATTCTACTCTGTAAAGATATTTGGATTACTGCTACAATTGTTAGAGAGTAACAATGGATTGACTTGTTTGACAATGCAAATGTCTTTGCTGATTTAGATCTCTGCTCCGGTTCAAAAATGGATCCTTACTCATCGAATATTCTATTGCAACTATGTATGTATTTTTTGTCCTTAATTAGAATCCCATCTGATTTCGCCTTCACTCTTCATATCAAAACTTTGCCATATATTTCTTCTTAATACTTCACACATTCAAACCAAACTTGACCATGTATATATATGATAAGCCTTGTCAAGTCATCTTGAATAATCTTCCAAATAATAATAAAACTCAAGTCTTTCGGCTGCATATAACCAATTAAACATAAAATGTAAACTATTGTTGGTCGGCTGACACTAAGTGCATGACTTGGTTAACACTGTAATCCTTTAATGCCTGACCATTATTGTATTGCTTGACTGAACTCGGTTAGAGCTAAAAATCACTTTGGTATTCTTCAATGCCTGAGAGAACTTGGCATACACTGACTGTGCTTGGTTAGGGTATAGACATTTGTGTAACATTGCTACATTTGTTTATACATCAATGACAATACACCATTGAATAATTTTCATCAACAAATCCCTCTTTTCATCACTGTGGAAAACCAGACCACACATAAAATGTTTGCAGAAGCAAAGAAAAAGGTATTCCTAGAAACCCTCCTAAATTTAATGGTATTTTCTATAATTGTAATAAGCATGGACATCAGGCACATGAGTGTAGATCCAAGTTGAACATTTTATAGAAGAAATCATACATGATAAATACTACCAAAATTGCAACATGCATGGTCATATATCTCAAGCATGAAGGAAGAACACAAAGAAAATCTGGAAGCCTAAAAGACAAGAAAAGGTAAATCAACCAAGAAGACAAGGTAATGCTTATGCATGTGATTATAACACTTGGATTAGTTGTACAACATATGGTAAATATGGACATATTTCAGAAAATTGTATGAGACAATGGCAAACCAAGTCTAGGAATTGGTCAAACTATGGTATGGCATCTTCTCACTGTCACAAAGTTGGTCACTTAAGCAGAGATTGTGCAGACCAAATAAACACTTATGTAAATGGCAATACAATTAATGAAATTGTAAGGATCATAAATCAAATTTAGATGAGAGCATCAAATGATAATGCAGGACCAAGCACAATAGTCGGTGACACCTCATCTAATGGATTAGGTGGCTCCACCATCTCCAACTGAGCAATATAAGCATGTAAGGAACTATGTTTTGCAAAGCTATATCTTACATGAGTTCCTATGTTCATTGCACAAATGCAAAATTAGCATGAATCAAGATGCACTATGGTATTATATCTTTGATTACTATGATTTAGTTGAGCCAATTAATATGTACTTGTGTGTGTATTTATTTTACCTGCAAGTTGCAACACAACACTTCAATATGTCATTAGATTAGTGATAAAAACATGAAAGATTAGAGGAAAAGCACATAGAAACCACTAAAAATGACATATTGCTTCCTATTTAAGAAGAGTATGTTAAATGCTATAATTTCCCTTAGATTATGCATAAATCAGTGACATATTCAAGCTTAGAATGGAATATTCAAGTAGAATGCAAGCTAAATGCTAAATGAAAAGTTTATTTTAAGTGCTCCAAAGAAAGATTATGAAATTATGTGAATATTGAGCTAAGAATGTATTTTTATTTCTTAGAAATTAGAGCAGCATAAGATTGCAAATGAAATTCTAGAATTAGGGTCTCGTTGAGCACAAAATTCATTCCTTTTATAGAATAATTTGAGGAATGAGTGGTCAAGATTGATTTGTGAAGAGAGGTGGAGATCGAATCTTTGGTGATCCATGTGAGTGATCCAAGTGATTTAACTCTCATTGCCTAATGTATTGACTTTCCATTTTTCAAGTGAGGAGTTGTAATTAGAGGATTTATTTATTTCCTTTTAATTAATTACTTTGGCAAAGTATTTAATTGTTTTGATTTGATTTAAATAGGTCAATGTAATTAATGTGAGTTAGTGATGAAATCACTTTGATTTTTAGGAGATTAAATTGATTTTAATGAATTATGCCAATTAATTGAGTAATTTCCTTGACATAATTAGGGGTATGATCACACTTAGGGAAAATAGGGTCTCTTCTTAGAATGGACCAAATTAGGGTGATTACATTTTCCCCTCTTTGAATTGATGTGTGACTAGTGCATTGATTCAAAAAATATCTAATGTTAACTTCAGAAAGTTTGAGAATTCCATACTTGATTGAATGTAATAGCTGAAGAGATCAGTCTCACACTTGATTGAACTAAGAGTGATAGTATTGACTTTGAACTTGATCAAACAAAGGTCAATAAAATAAAGATCTTAAAGATACCAATTCTGAACTTGATCGAACAAGAATTGATAATACTGACTCTGAACTTGATTGAATGAAGGTTAGTACGAAGATGCTAAGGGCTCAGAGGTATCAATTTTGAACTTGATCAAATGAGAATTGATAATACTAACTCTGAACTTGATCAAACAAAGGTTAGTACAAAGATGATAGGAGCTTGATAAAGATCTGAGAATATGTAGGCATAGATATTTGGCTTGTTTAGCATTGAAGCCTTCTATCAAACAGTCCCAAGTTGATTAAAAGAAACTACCATGCCCCTAGTCTTTTAATGATGAAGTCATTTGTTGTTTTCTGAGAAAGAATTTGATTGATTTTAAGTGTGATCATGCCCCCTCAGGAACAAAATTAAAGGAAAAATAATGAAATCCCTCAGTAGAATGATATAGAAATTGAAACAGATCAATTGGATCAAGAAATAATCAATTAGAAGAGGTGATGAAGCAAAGGCGTGTTAAGAGAAAACACAATTTTACCAAGTCGACTACTTGAAAAGGTAAATTTTGAGTCTGATAAAATGATGTAGGACCAAGATTTTGATTAATAATGTGCAATTTGTTGATATAGAACTTGGAAAATTGATTGTGTAAAGCTTGTGAATCATTTTCTCAATATATAGAGCAATTCTGCATTTTTAGGAGGTTGTCATAAAAATTTTACTCTGCTACTAAAAACATTGTCTACGTGTTTGATTTCATTCCCGATAAATTTGAGAAGATCAAAATTGAATTTTGATAGTTCGGGAAGAGATCCAGAGCTTCCAAATAGCTCAAAAAGGTCAATATATATCTCAAAATTTACTTTTTACTCATTCATTTTCACTTTTATCTTTAGTAAATCTAGAGCTCTATAGAGAAGATGGTGGTCCCCATGGAGAAACGTTAATTTTAGCCAGCCTGATGACACCAGCGCCCAGCCTAGTATGCACTATTAGTGAGTACATAGATACCTACCTGTTTATGCTTTCTATTTTCATTTTGTCAAATTTTGTAGTAGTTATGAAGATTTTCATTCCCAATCGCATCCAGTTTCCTAAGTCGTGTCTAGTCAAACCCGTGTCGCATCCGGTTTTCTAGACAATTCCATATTTTTTATCAGAGTTCACTGATATATATCTAAGATAGTTGCTTCTAATTTTGAAATTTGTAGGGGTTCTCTTTGTTTGATAGATGTTCGGATGCACATGTGATTATGTACTTGGTCTTTGATGATGTAGAATAGATTCATGTGATAACATCATTTATGCTCTTTGATTTGTTACTGATATATAGATATGTTATGAATGATTCTAGATGAAAATGTAGATGTGTGTTTTTGATATTTTCTTTATGCAAATATATGTATGGATGCACTTAGGATTTAGAAAGAAATGCAATACTTTATTTCTTTGTTTTTGTATTTTCTCTTTCCCATTTATGAATGCCATGGATATGCAATGACATTAATATCAGTAATATATATTAAGTAGCTAACTTGGATTTTGAATGAATGAGGAAATCATTTTGAGCTCAATTCTTACGTTGTTCTAGAAATGAATCATGCAATATTTAAATGCATCTACATGTAGACTCTTAGAACTGTCACTCATTTGTATACATTGTATCATTTTTATCATCATTGGGCATTTGTGTAATGGACATCATTGAATAGTACAATTGCCACTAATACCTAGAGAGTATCATGAAAGTATAAATACTATGTTTATTGGATGCAATGTCAAAAATAAACCTAAGCATCAAGGCATAGAGGTCAGGATGACTTGTCAGTTATCTCCTTTTTCTTTAAAAATCATATTTTGTTTTTGTGTAATGTAAGATATGTAACCCACAATGTGTTAGTATAATAACTAAGAGGGGGGGTGAATCAGTGACCTAAAAAATTAATCCTTAAATCAACCCTTAAAAATTATAACCACAAATTATGTCTCTAGTTATCTTCTGTCCTACAAGATGAATGCTTTGAAATATTTATATCAATTTTCTACTTGTCGGATTGGTTTTTAATTCTCTCTTCTGTATGATTACTTATAAGTAGCCAACTATTTATCAAAACACAGTAAATATGCAGAGTATACCGATCAATCTAGAATTCCATATGTGAAATATAAAACAGTAAAGTAATGAAACATAAACACATAACACATAGTTTTTTAACATGGAAACCCTATTAAGGGAAAAACCACTGGGACCGGTACCCCAAATTTTCACTCTTCTGAAGTGAGCTCTGTTAGGAGTCAACCCTGTTAAAGGTTACAAACACATTGTTAGGTGTGACCTTGTTAGAGGATTTAAAAGATAGTTTGTCACCTAGTATCTGGAATCTAATACAACCATCCTTGATCAAACAATCACTTGGCCTATCAATAGGTACCGGGCATATCCAATGCTACTTTCTATGATCAAACTTTTGATACTCCTTGGGATGTATCTCAATTACAAAAGACTTTTAAGTCCTTCTCGGTTAAGAGACTTGATGCTTCAATGGTTAAACTAAAAAATTAATGATTTGTTCACACATACAACTTAATTGCATATTTTCAGATGTATTATAAGTGCATTACCTCTCTGATCAATGTAATCAATTCTATACATTTGCTCCACATTGGTCTTCTCTGTAATGTTGTCTAATTGTTTGTCAGTGTCTACATAATCTAGCTCTTGGCTTGATTGATCAGGTCTAAATGAATACTTTCTTCTCCTTCAGAATCTCTTTAGCATCTTCCCTCTTTTCTCTTCACCCCACACTCAATTCATAATGATTTGGGTTTGTCTCTATATAGACATGATTTGACCTTTTCTTGGCTTTCTTGATTCTTGGTGTGACCCACAATTCTTGCCAATTATATTTAAAGAAAACTCTAGTTTTATCTCAAAGAGATCTTCTTGCCAACTGCAAAAATCAGCTTTAAATCAATTACTTGTCTCTAGCTTTATCTGGATGATTAAAACAATGATAAGGATAAATTAAGTCTATGTTTAGCTCTTGATAGCTAAGCATTTGTCATTTTCTGAACTCTCTATTCTGTCAGTCAACACTTCAGTTAGTCATCGACGATAACTAATTGTTCCATCGGTGTGACTTCAATTGTCATCAGGATCTCTGTCCTTGTCCTTTCCGTCAGGAAACACTGTAATTCTTTCCGTTGGGTTACTCTGTGTTTTTCTCGTCGGGCAACACTGTGAATTTTCTCATCGATAATGTTGTGCATTTTCTCGTCAGGTAACACTATGATTTTTCTCTTTTATTCTGACTGTCGGTGTGGACTTCGTCAGTGTATATAGTCACTTAGTGAATACTTGACTTGTATGCATTACTGAAAGCATAGCCTTTGATTCATAAATTCTTTGAAGTCTTTGGTAGTATGTCCATGACTATATAGATTATATCAAGTTGACATTCATGAAAATACAATACATTAATTGATTTAATGCCTTGCATGATCATCAACTTAACATCTTCAAACATTCAATCTGTTACATGTCATCAATCTCTCCCTTTGGCATTGATGGAAAAATACTACATCATCATACTATACTATTACTAATACAATATGAAATATATAGTTTCATCAAGCTTTCCTAATGTAACTATACAAATGTTTGGCTTTCAGTAAGCTCAAATAGCTCAGATTTGATTCTTGCAGCTTTATGTATGTCTTCAATCCCTTCACTGAATAGATGTAGAATCTTTCTTTCTCTGATGTGATGTGTTTTTCTTCTGTGTCAAACTCTCTCCCTTTGACTGTTCTCCTTTCTTTTGATGTCTCTTGTCAGCAATTCTTTCCCTTTGTGTGTACTCTCCCATTCTTGTTGCATCTCACCCTCTAGATACTTTGATGGATATGATCTCTCCTTAAGTTTATAATGGATATAATCTATCCCTTTATCAGAATGATAATGATATATTTCTCTCCCTTAGGTGATAAGAATTGATAATGGATATAATCTCTCCCTTTGATAGCAATGCCAAACAAATATTTTTGACAGTGATGTCAAACAAATCCTTTCTATCTAAATATATTCCTTGAATTTCCCAATCCATCAGTAATAACTTTGGTGCTTGGAGTAGATAAATACCTTTTTGTGTATATATTTATCATTATAGTCCATCTCTCTTCTTGCATCAACATGAATGATATTCTAATAATATGTAGGTTGATGCAACCTTCTAGTCATCTTACTGACCAGTAGACAAGGGTTTGACCCCTAGTCTCTTTCTCAAGTATTCAAATGCATCCTTAGGCAGTGGCTTGGTGAAGATAATGGCTAATTGGTACTTGGATTGCACATACTCAAGTATCACCTCCTTTGCTTGAACTTTTTCTCTTAAATAATGATACTTGATGGCAATATGCTTTGTTTTAGCATGCATGACTAGATTCTTGGAAATTTTTATTGAACTTGTATTATCACAATAGATAATTACTGGTTCAAAAGTTTTCATGTGTATACCTTCTAGTAATTGTTTGATCCATGCAATATTTGAGCAGTTTGCAGTAGGAGCAACATACTCTACTTCTGTAGTAGACTAAGAGATGCATCCTTGCTTCTTACTGATCCATGTGACAAGTTTGTCACCATAAAGAATTCTCCTCCATTTTTGCTCTTCTGGTCATCGATATTTCTAGCCCAATCAGCGTTGGTAAACACCTTAGGTTCAAATTTGCCTTTTCTTCTATACCATAAGCCATATTCCTTGGTATTCTTTAGATATCTTATAATTCTTTTCACAACAATCATATGTGATTCTCTGGTATTAGCATAAAATCTTGTAACTATTCCTACTACATGTGCAATATCTGGTCTAGTATGTACAACATACATGAGTTTTCCAATCATTGATTTGTACATAGTCTAATTTATCTCTGATGACTTGTCATCCTTTTTTATCTTACATCCAGTTGCCATCGGTGTTCTAACTCATTTGGACTCTTCCATCTTGAATATTTTTAGTACTTCTTTGATGTATTTGGATTGTGTAATGAAAATACCTTCATATTTTTGCATGATCTGTAGACCAAGAAAGAACTTGATATCTCCAAACATAGACATCTCTAACTCTTTGCTCATTTCATTTGTAAATGATTTGCATAGCATATCATTGCCTCCAAATATGATGTCATCAACAAATATCTCAGCAATCAAAATGTTAGCATCAATATCTTCCTTTAAATAAAGATTGGTGTTTTCACTAGTCCTTACAAATCCAATACTTATAAGATATGAATGAAGTCTTTCATACCAGGCTTAGGGTGCTTGTTTCAATCCATACAAGTCTTTGTGAAGTCTTCATACCATGTCTCTCTTGTTTGGATTAACAAACCCTTCTAGTTGTTCAATGTATACCTCTTCTTCAAGTATTCCATTTAGGAATGCAGACTTGACATCCATTTGATATACCTTGAATCCTTTGCATGTAGCATAAGCAAGTAATATTCTTACTCCTTCTAGCCTAGCAAGGGGTGAAAATGTCTCTCCATAGTCAATCCCTTCTTCTTGTGCATACCCCTTGCATACTAGTCTTGCTTTATTTATAGTGACTTCTCTATTCTCATTTAGTTTATTCTTGAATATCCATTTTGTATTGATGACATTCTTTTCATCTGGTCTCAGTACAAGTGTCCATGTCTTGTTTTTCTCTATCTTCTTAATCTATTCATTCATTGCACTTATCCATTCATCATTATCAAGTGCATCATTGACAGATTTGGGCTCATAATCATAAATAAGACATCTTGTATTTAGAGACTTACTTCTGGTTCTCATACTAGCCTTCTTGTCTCCAATGATCTAGTTTTGTGGATGATTCTTTCTAACACATCTTGTAAGTACAGGTTCAACTCTTTGTCTATCAGCTTGATCATCATTTTGTCTATTTTTTTCTCCATCACTTTGTGCATCATCTTGAGAAATATTTTGATCATCAGTATTTTTAGCCTGATGCTCGGGTGCAATGATCTGTTGCTCAGGAGCTCCACATTGTTGGTCGGGTAGAGTGTTAGGTTCTTTATTGTAAACAAACCTATTGTATTCCTCTGGTTATTTAGTGCTTTCCTTTTCATTCTTCTCTTCAAATTCATCTATCTTTACATTTACACTTTCAACAAATTTTTTAGAGGCTTTATTTAGACATTTATAATCCTTTCTCTTGATGGAATACCCTAGAAAGATTCCTTCATCACTCTTGGAGTCAATTTTTCCATTTCTATCATCTTTTAAGATATAAGATTGACTGCCAAAAATTTTGAAATAACTCACATTGGGTGTGTAACCATACCAAAGCTCATAAGGTGTCTTCTTGGTGTCTTTCTTCAATTGTACTTTGTTCAATGTGTAAATAGTAGTACTGACAGCTTCTCTCCAGAAGATTTGGGTGATGCCTTTCTCTATCATCAGTGTCCTTGCACAATCAACTATGGATCTGTTCCTTCTTTTAGAAATTCCATTTTCCTGTGGTGTTCTTTGTGCAGAGACCTGTCTTTTGATTCCATGCTCATTACAAAAGTTAGTGAATTCATCTGAAATAAATTCCCCTCCTCTATCTGATCTTAATCATTTGAGTTCTTTACCACTTTGTTTCTCAACCATTGCCTTATACCATTTAAACATCTTAAATGCTTCTAATTTATCTTTGAGAAACATGACTATCATCATTCTAGATTAATCATCAACAATGAGAATAAAATATCTATCTCCATAATAACTCTTTGTCCTCATAGGTCCACATAAATCAGTATGGACTAATTCTAGAATGGCATCAGATGTATGGGTTTTTCTTTTGAAACTAGACTTTGTCATCTTACCTTTTTGACAATTTTTACACATGATGTTGTCAGGCTTGGTCATCTTTGGTAAGCCTCTTAAATTTCTTTTTTTGCTTATTTTTATCATGTTGTCAAAGTTCACGTGACACAATCTTTTTTGCCACAACCATATGTCTTTGTTTCTAGCCATTAAGCAGGTGTTGTCAGTATCATTCAGATATAATAAGTTACCTTTTGTCTGCTCATCAGTACCAATCAGATCTCCTGATTTATTGAAGATCTTTGCCTTCTTATTTTCAAATGCTACCCTGTGACCTGAATTATTCAACTGAGAAACATTCAATAGATTATAATTCAATCCATTTACCCAATAATCATTTTCACATTTTATCTGGTTATTCAACATTATTGTTCTTCTACCTTTAACTGGACAAGGTGTGTCATTACCCATTCTTACTTAACCACCTTTATAGTATTCAAAAGTCTCAAACTTTTGCTTGTCACCGGTCATATGCTGAGTGCAGCCACTATCTATGATCTAGACATCATTTTTACTAAATTTAGATATGAGTGTAGTTTCTACATACCTTTATTCATCATCATCTGAATCATCTTTTCCTCCCACAAACACCATCTTGATGTCTTCCTCAGATTTGGTGTCAGTGTCATCATCTTTTCATTTATCTAGGTAATTGGCCTTCTTTCATTTGTCCTTGTAGTCTCGGGTATCTCTTCTTTCTGATTGTCGGTAGCTTCTGTAATCACCTCTGTCAGACTTATTTTCAAATAATCTATCATTACTTTTGTCATATTTTCTTCTATTAGGACATCTTGCAGCAAACTGTCCAATCTCTTTACAATTAAAACAAACAAGTGATAATTTACCTTTGTATTTACATTTGCCTCTCTGCATTCTTCTAGCCATAAGTGCTTCAATTTCATCAAGATCTTCTTCTTCACTTTCACTATCACTATCTTTTCTCATAGTGTGTTTATGACTTGATTTACTTATTCTCAAAGAAGATTTGAATGCAGACTCTATGTTTGGTAAGACACTATTATCAAAGTTATTCATCTCAAATGAAATGAGTCTTCCAATCAAACTATCTTGAGTAACATTTCTATTTTCTACTGCTCTCATTTCTTGAATGGAAAATACTCTAATAGCATAAGTAGGTAGTAAGGTTCTTAGAATTTTACTTACCACTGTATCTTCTTCTAGTACACCTCCAACTCCTCGGATATCATTGACTACCTCTTTTATTCTTGTGTTGTATTGTGTGAATTTTTCACCTTTCATTTTGAGATCATAAAACTTTCCTCTAAGGATTTTTTCCTTGGCTCTCAAAACATTTTTTTCACCACCATGTACAAGCATCAATTTGTCCCACATCTTCTTTGTAGCCTTGCAGGTTTTGACATCTTCAAATTCAGCATCGAGGAGTGATGAAGCAAACTCTATCATCATGCAATTTTGTTCATGCTTCTCTCTCATTTTTTTAACTATGGGTGCTCTAGGTGGGAAACACATTTTTAGTATCTAAGTATTGAGTAACATCATTTCCAATACCTGATAAGCGGATTCTTATTCTGCTCTGCCATGAAGCAAAATTATCATTGTTCAACTTGGCCACATCTCATATGTTCATCTTGTGATCTTTAGCTTAGGTCTTGAAACCTTCCTTCTTAAGCACACAAGATCTGATACTAATTGTTAGTAATAACTGAGAGGGGGGGTGAATCAGTGGCCTCAAAAATTAATCCTTAAATCAACCCTTAAAACTTATAACCATAAATTATGTCTCTAGTTATCTTCTTTCCTACAAGATGAATGCTTTGAAATACTTATATCAATTTTCTAATTGTCAGATTGCTTTGTAAATATCTCTTCTATATGATTACCGATAAGCAGTCAACTATTTACCGAAACACAGTACATATGCAGAGTATACCAATCAATCTAGAATTGTATATGTGAAATGTAAAATAGTAAAGTAATGAAACATAAACACATAACACATGGATTTTTAACGTGGAAACCCTATTAAGGGAAAAACCACTGGGAATGGTACCCCAAGTTTTCACTCTTCTGAAGTAAGCTATGTTAGGATCCAACCCTATTAAAGGTTACAAACACACTATTATGTGTGACCTTGTTAGAGGATTTAAAAGATAGTTTGTCACCTAGTATCTGGCATCTAATGCTACCATCCTTGATCAAACACTCACTTGGCCTATCAATAGGTATTGAGCATATCCAATGCTACTTTCTATGATCAAACTTTTGTTACTCCTTGGGATGTATCTCAATTACAAAATAATTTTAAGTCATGCTCGGTTAAGAGAGTTGATGCTTCAATGGTTAAACTGAAACATTAATGATCTATTCACACATACAACTTAATTGTAGATTTTTAGATCTATTGTAAGTGCATTACCTCTCTAATCAAATAATCAATTCTATACATTTGCTCTATGTTGTTCTTCTCTATGATGTTGTCTCACTGTTCGTCAGTGTCTGTAGAATCTAGCTCTTTCCTCAGCTTGATTGATCAGGTTTGAAATCAGACTTTCTTCTCCTTCAGAATCTCTTTAGCATCTTCCCTCTTTTCTCTTCACCCCACACTCAATTCGTAATGAATTGGTTTTGTCTCTATATAGACATGATTTTACCTTTTCTTGGCTTTCTTGATTCTTGGTGTGATCCACAATTCTCACCAATTAGATTTAAAGAAAACTCCAGTTTTATCTCAAAGAGATCTTCTTGCCAACT
Source organism: Thuja plicata (assembly GCA_018584345.1). Taxonomy (NCBI): domain Eukaryota; kingdom Viridiplantae; phylum Streptophyta; class Pinopsida; order Cupressales; family Cupressaceae; genus Thuja; species Thuja plicata. Next base: position 187,515 of record MU228392.1, on the reverse strand, counting down.
AGAAAAATCAGCTTTAAATCAATTACTTATCTCTGGCTTTATCTGGATGATTAAAATAATGATAAGGATTAGTTAATTCTATTTATAGCTCTTGACAGCTAAGCATTTTTTCATTTTCTGAACTCTCTATTCTGTCGATCAACACTTCAGTTAGTCATTGGTGATAACTGACTATTCCTTCAGTGTGACTTCAGTTGTCATCAGGATCTCTGTCCTTGTACTTTCTATCAGGAAACACTGTAATTCTTTCCGTCGGGTTACTATGTGTTTTTCTCATTGGGAAACATTGTGACTTTGCTTGTCGGTAATCTTGTGCATTTGATCGTCAGGTAACACTATGATTTTTCTCTTTTATTCTGACTGTCTGTGTGCACTCCTTCAGTGTATATAGTCACTTAGTGAGTACTTTACTTGTATGCATTACTAAAAGTGTAGCCTTTGATTCATCATTTCTTTGAAGTCTTTGGTAGTATGTCCATGACCATACAAATTATATCAAGTTGACATTAATTAAAATACAATACATTAACTGATTTAATGCCTTGCATGATCATCAACTTAACATCTTCAAACATTCAATCAGTTACATGTCATCACAATGACCTTAAATATTCATATCCTTGGATACATAATGTGTGGCACACCTTACTTAGAGTTTGATTTAGAAACAGACAAGTAAATTGGTTCAACTTCAACATAGTTAACACATAACTAGGATTGAGATATATGCATCTATCCACTCATGTTGGTAGCTCTTACCATAAACATCCAAGTTAGGTGAAATTTATAGGATCATTGAAAAATCACCATACATAGAAAACCAATAAAAAATTATGCCCTCTATCCTTGTGACTCTGTCTTGGAATAGATATCATGGAGTAACTCGAAAGACATAACAATCAACAAATTCTAATCAGTCAAAGAAAATTTATAATTTCTTACATGCCCCTAGTTTGAAATGTCATTGAAACATAGAATAGTCATAATCAAACCAAGATTAGTCTATGTGTGTTTAAGTACTATTGAGGAATATCATTGATTCATTTTTCAATCATAGTAGAGAAATCACCAATCGTAACTTGGAATCAAGCAATATATTTTTATGTCTGAGTAAATGAGATTTAACTTTGTCAGCAATTGAAATCCAATGTAGTGTTTAGGAACACTATTTGATTAAAGTGTTGAAAAACACTAGTACGTTTAAAGTGTTGATAAACACTAGTATTATTTATGTTACAGGTAGGTGGTGTTTAAGAAACACCCTTGTTGTGAGAATGATGTTTTGATGCAAGTATTAAGAAATATTGTTTGTAGAGGCAAACCATCCTAGACAAGAACATATGACAACCTAGAAAATGCAGACCGAACATGCTAGCAAAGATGCCCCCAAAGAAGAATGACTATTCCTAAGATGCAAATGCAGACAAATCCCAAGCAAGGATAGGACATTTGTAAGGAATTTAGAATCAACCAATAGCATAGGTGTGATCTTGAATGATTAGCGTCAGAATTACATTGATAAATAGAGAATGGAGTACAAGTGATGCAGATTTGCTAGGTTTTCACCACTCGGCAAAGCTTATTATTTTTGCTACCAGGACACTTGTTTGTCAAGTTTTCAACAAGGCACTTTTTTATTTTTCAATTTTTTGTTATTTTTTCTTTTTTCTTTTTTTTATCAAGGCGTCTGTTTGCCAGGTTTTCACCAAGGATACCTTTTTCAAGACTTTTTCCACTATTTTTGGATTTTTTCAAGATCAATTTTCTAATTTTTTGGGTATTTTGTGAGAATTATTTCTATTGCACAGGCCCTGGAAGTTAGATGTCAAGTGTAGAACTGATTCAAATGTAGAGTATTGATGGGATTAGGAAGAACATCTCCTTCAAGTGTAGCTAATTGACAAGCTCATGTCCCAAAATTTGTTGTTATAACAAAAGGCCCTAGTCAGTTGGGTTCAAACTTGCCCTTTTGTTCTCTATTTGGATGATTTTTAGGATTCTCTCTTAGAACGAGATCCCCCACTTGAAATTGTTGTGGCTTTACCTTCTTGTTGTACCCTTTTGACATTCTTTTCTTGTACACTTTGAGATGATATAATGCTTGTTTCTTGTACTCATCTAGTAGTTCTAGTGCATAAAGCCTATCAATGTGGTATTTTTCATCTGTAACAACACCTTAGAGAGATACTCACAAAGATGGAATTTCTACTTCAATGGATAGCACTTCTTCTATGCCATAGACTAGAGAAAATGGTGTGGCTCCTGTTGGTGTTTGAATACTTGTTATGTAGGCACATAATGTCAGATTTAGTTGTAAATGCTAGTCTTTGCAAGACTTACTCATAGTTCTATGTAAGATTTTTAGAATTTTCTTGTTTTAAGCCTCAGCTTGTCCATTTCCTTGAGGATAATAGATTGAAGAACAATTTTGAGTGATGAAACTGTGTACAAAGGTTCTTGATATCTTAGATTTTAAACTAACCCCCATTGTCTATTGCAATAGAAGAGGGTATCCATACCTAAAAATGATGTAGTTCAAGATGAACATAGAAACCTATTTTCCAGTGGCACTACTTCAACCCACTTAGTGAAATACTGAGTGGCCTTAATGATGTACTTGTGTCCACTTCAATAATTAGGATAAATATGTCCAACAAGATCAAAGGCCCATTGCTGAAATGGCTAATGTGTTATAAAAGGTATGATTTTTCTAGCTGAAGCATGGATAAGGTTCCCATGTGTTTGACATTTGTGACATGTCTTAGAAAATTGAACGGCATCTTTTTCCATTGTAGGCCAATAGTATCCAACTCTTAATAGTTTCTTAGCTAATGAAAATCCATTTGAGTGTGATCCACATACACCTTCATGAACCTCTTTTAATGCGTAGTCAGACTCTTCTTATTCTAAACACCTAAGAAGTGTTTCATCAAGAACTCGTCTATATAAGTTAATAATGTGATGTTGTCCTAATTAAAGCTCATTTTTAATTCCTAGATAAGCCATTAGGTAAGGTTTGATCAGTAAGATAAGCAATTATTTTGGCATATCAGGATTGGTTTTGAGCATTTAAGGCACAAATCACTTGGGATTCATGTGTATCAAAGGCTGCAAAGGATAATTCTTCCACCAATAATTCATAGCAAAATTGGTGTTTTTCTAGTTGTAACATGGATGCTAGCGTAGCCATAGCATCTGTAGCTTTGTTTTCCATTCTTGGAATTTGTTGGAATGTGATGAATACAAAGTACTTTTTCAAATCTTCTACCAGTTGTTTGTAAGGCATCATTTTCTCATATTTTGTTTGATAATCACCATTCACTTGGTTGATAATGAGCTGAGAGTCACCATACACGTGTAACTCTATGATTTTCCATTCCATAGGAAGCTTAAGTTTGTTCACCAATGCTTCATATTTTGAGATGTTGTTAATGCATGGAAACATTAGTTTATATGCCTTAGGTATCTTGTAGCCTTGAGGAGTGATAAATAATAACCTTGCTCTAGATCCTTGTTGTGTGAAAGAACCATCAAAATACATCTTCCATGGATATTCAGTTAAATGCATGATTGTCTCATCTGGAAATTCTATAATCAAAGGTGCATTATCTTGTAATGGTGAATTAGCTAGTTGAACGGCTAGGAATTTTCCTTTGATATCCCTTCTATCTACATACTCGATAATAAATTCACTCAGAATCAAGACCCATTTTGCTAATCTTCTTGTTAATGTTATTTTACTCAAGAGGTATTTGAGAGGATCAATTTGTGCAATAAATTTCACTATGTGCGAGAGCATGTAGTGTCTCAACTTATGGGATCTAAAAATAACCACTAAGAAAGATTTTTCAATGATACTATAGTTGATTTCATAAGACACCAAGGTCCTATTGATGTAATAAATCACCCTTTTCTCTTTTTTTTCATCCTCTTGTGCTAGCAATACTCCAAGCGATGTAGCCATAGTTGAGATATAGAGTAGTAATGGTTTTCTATTAATAGGTGTCATGAGAATAGGAGGATTAGCTAGGTAATATTTTAATTCTTTGAAAAAAAAATCACAATGCTCATCCCATTTGAAAGTAACACCTTTATGTAGCAATTTTGTGAAAGGTTGCACTCTATCTGCTAGTTGGGACATAAATATCCTGATAGACTGAAGTCTTCCTTGAAGCATCCTCATTTGATTGATATTGTGAGGAGGTGAAATTTCCATTATAGATTTTACCTTTTTGGGCTCCACCTCAATTCCTTTACCTGATACAATAAACCCTAAGAGTTTCCCTGATTGAACTCCAAATGCACATTTCTTTGGATTAAGCCTTAGTTGAAATTGTTCCATTCAATCTAGTATATTTCTCAAGTCTGCAATGTTAGTTGTTCTTATTTTTGACTTGGCTAAAGTATCATCCATGGAGTCCTCCATGTTCTTGTGTATCATGTCATGGAAAATTGTTTCCATATCTTGTTGATATGTAGCGCCAGCATTCTTTAGCCCAAATGGCATGACATTCTAGAAAAATGTTCCCCATGCGCATGTAAATGTTGTCTTTTCTTGGTCCTCAAGAGAAATATTTATTTGGTTATAACCTAAGAATCCATCCATGAGTGGATACATTTGATATCATGTTGTGATATCTATAATCATATCAATATTTGGCAATGGGAAATCATCTTTAGGACAAGCTTTATTTAAGTCCCTAAAGTCTGTGCAAATTTTGATAGATTTATCTATTTTAGCAACTGGTACCAAATTAGAAATTCATCCTGCATAAGAGATGACCCTTATGAATCCATATTTTAATAGTTTTTCAAGCTCCACTTTGACTAATCAAGCCACATGTGGGTGCATATTTCTTAGTTTTTGTTTCACAGGTTTAATTCCAAGAGGTATAGATAAGTGATGCATTATTACTCAGGATTGAGTCCAGGCATATCAGTGTAAGCCCATGCAAATTTAATCTTCTTCTCTTTGAGGAATTCAGTCAATAGTATATTTTCTTCTTCTGATAATGATTGTGATAGGTGAACAAAGTGAGGAGCTTATGTTGTTCCCAAGTTAACTGGTTGTGTTGGTTCTATCAGTACTGAAGATCTTTCTTGAAATTTCTCAGGGAGGATATCAATAATCTCATCCTTTAGCACCTTTGAGAGGTTTTAACCATCATATACGTCTTTTATTTTTACTATTTTAGAATCTGATACTGCCAAATTTTGGTTTTCACCCTCAATTCTTTGTTTCTTTTTATTTTTAAATTTGTGACTAAGCAACTTGATATATTCCTCTGTCAGATCCACACTCCTTGCATTGGTTGAAGAAGGATCGGGTTCACAAGAATTTAGATAACAAGCCAAAGTATAGTCATTAGGAAAGTTCATGATAGGAGTAGGGTTTGAATTAGTCCAATCAATAAGGTCAGGTTTTACCAAGGATAATGATTCATAGTTTTGTAAGAATAGCATCGCGTCAACGTCAAGACTATTAACGAACAAGAAATGTTTTGTTAAGTTAGCTTCTACAGTGTTCATATCATTAAGAGTTGAATTGTCCTTATTAGGGTCATTGTTAGTAATATGCAGACCTAACTCTAGTGACTCATCAGTTGATTTTTATTCTTGTTCTCTCATCATATTGAAATGCATAGCTTGTATCATTTTAATGTCCTCTAGGCCTAGTAAATCACTATTATGTCCATCAATAATTGTGGGGATTGCTATCTCATTTGATTCTAGGACAACAGTAGTGTTATGGGAAGTGTTATAACTCTCTCCTATCTCCAATTCAGGTGAAAATTTATGAATTACATATACCTTAATGTCCATGGTAGCATCAGACATGTGATCCCATTCATAATCATGTGAGTCTGTGATTTTGTCATCAGATCTTTTTAAGAACTCAGCAATAGTTACCTGGTGTACTCTATTATCCATTTGTAGATCAAAGTATGGTAAGTCTAGGACATGTGAAACTGTCACCAGTTTCCCCCAGTTAGGATGTACATCTTGTTGTTTGGGTATTTCTTCATGATTTTCTTCTAGTTGTTGGACTTTTAAAGAGTCTTCTTCTTCTTCCTCTACTTCTTGGACATTATTTTGTGACAAAAAAGGAACATGATGTTCTGGGTGTGCGACAAAGGTAGGTACATATCATTCTCCTTGATATTTGGGATCCACAGTACCAATGTGAAGTAATCTTTCATATGTCCATGGTTCAGGTTGTCTTTCTTCTTCTTCATCATCACTTCCTTCATCATAAATTGGACCATCTCTTGAGATAGGGTGTTCTGAACTGTTCTTGAAACCTAACCCTATTTTGTCTTTGGTGCCTTTGAATTCCATGTGTATAGGCTCAATGAGTCCTTTTCATTTATCTCCCAAAGTTCCCTTCCCTTTGCATCCCATTTTTTTAAGGTCATAACCTTTTCCATAATTTTCTAGGGATATCTCCACATGTTTTACCTCATTGTCTCTTTATTCCTCTTTATAGAGTGAAGCCATGACTATTTTATCTTCATTTTCATTCTCTTGAGAAGTAGAGGCTCTAACCATACCAGTTGGTTTGTGAATGTCATGTTCTTTTGATGTAGTAGGTGTGAAAAATGGGGAAGGTTTCCCATAAGATTTTGGAGACATGGGAATTTTGGCCAATGATGGCATCATGTCTAGTTTGTATTCCCCTATTCTAGTTTCTTCAAGTTTTAGTGTCTTTACAAAGCTTTGCACCACCATGTCTTTAGAGGTTTCAGGTGTGGATTCTTTCGGGACTTCCTTATTGTGAGGAACCATACTATCTTCTTTAGCATTGTTGCACGTATAGCTTGAGTCTGCGGGAATTGTTACTTCCACCTAATTATGTGGGAATTCAATGCATTGATGGTAATTAGAAGGCATTGCTTTCATTTCATGTATCCTAGGTATCCCTAGTAATATGTTATAGGCCAATGGTAGATCAATAACTTGAAAAATCACATTGTGTTCAATTGGTCCTATCCTGATTGGTGAAACAATTAGCCCTTTGGATGATCTTTCTTCTTCATCATAAGCCTTGATGGTTATCTTACTTCTTGAATCAATTATTTGCTCTGAAAGACCCAATTTCCTGATTATCTTAAGAGTACATATATTCAACCCTAAGCCTCCATCTATTAATATGCATTTTACATGGGATTTGTAAATCAAGACTTCAATGTGAAGGGTTTGATTAGGCTGATGAATCAAGGACTTGTTATCTTCCTCTGAAAAAGAGAGGTAATGTGGAGCTGATATGTGATTGACCATTGCCTATAACTTGTCTACATCTATTTCTTTTGGAACATTTTTAGAATGTAGGGCTTATTCAAGAACTTCTCTATTCACTAAAGAGGTCTTTAATAACCCAAATATAGAAATTTGAGCTGAGGTCCTTTGCAATTGGTCTACCAAGTTATAGTTTGAAGATGGTATAGTAATTTTTTGTCTTGTCGATGTTGGTTTAGGAATTGTGATAACAGGTGCTTTAGAGGATGTCACTTGCTTAGATGAGGAGTCAACTCCTTTAATTGTGACTTGTGCTTTGCTTCGAGTTACCACATTTGAATGTGTTGATTTTTCTTTGGCACCTTTGATAGTGATCACATTGATTGATTCACTTTTTATATCCAACATGTTGATCACATTATCATTATGAGAGTAGGTGTAATTGAATTCATTTCCTTTTCCTTTAGAATGTTCTCCTTTTTCATAGTTAGGGAATGGTTTTTTATATGCCATGTGATCTTCATTAGAGGTATGTCCTTCCACTTTGATCTTTCCTCACTCAATGAGATCTTGTATAACATGTTTGAGCTTAACACAGTCATTATTCTTATGTCCTTTGTTCTTATGGAAGTCACAATAGGCATTATTATTCCACCACCTTGGTTTAACTTCTGGTTCCCATGGTTTTGAATCCGGTATCATGAGGAATTTCTTATCCAAGAGAGTCTTCAAAACTGTCTCAAGAGGTTCTCCTAATGGAGTAAATGTTCTTTGAGGTCTAGACATGCATGGTTTACTCTTGTTAGCATCATTATTTTATCTTGGTACTGTGGTTGTTACCTTAGATTCTTTTCTTGCTTGTAAGTTTTTTGTTAGATTAAACATAGTTGGTTTAGCATTTTCATTTGATGCTTATACCACTCCATCATTAACAACGTTCTTGTTCTTGTTCCACCATTTAGGTTTTTGGTTATAGTTTTTAGATTTATTGTCACTTTGGAGTGTGATTTCTCCTTTATTGACCATGACATCTTCGACACAAATATTGTTCTTGATCATTCTATCAAAACTAGGAGAATATTGCATCTTTAAATCATAGTTCATTTTGGGTACCAAGATATTGATAAAGATTTCCATCTTTTCAGATTCGGGTATTTCTCTTGAGTACCTTGCAAAAATTATCCTCCACCTTTGTAAAAAGTGTGTAAAGGATTCACCGGTTCCTTGTTTTTTTTTACAAAGATCTCTCATGGTTATGTTATGTTGTATGTTGCAGGATTTATGTTGGACAATTGTTGAATCAACTCCTCAAAATATTGCACACTCGGTGTGAGTTTGGAGAACCATTCCATAGCATTTTTTCCTAAACTTCCCAGAAATAGCCTCATTAGATAAGTGGGTTCATGCATGTACTCTATGATTAGAGCACAAAATTCTCTAACATGGTCATGTGAATCTATTTCTCCCATGTACTTTTCATATTTGGGTCGTGCCATGTTAGGTGGAAATGGAACCATGTTTATACTCTTGTCAAAAGGAAATGGACATATGTGTTCCAAAGAGTAATTTTTCATTGGTTTAGTCTTTTCTTGTTTGATTGTCATAAATTTTGTTTGCATTAGGTTTAATTGCTTCATGGGTATAGAAATAGGTGTTTGTACTTCCTTTTCCTTCAATCTCTCAACATCATATTCATTAGGAAGTTTGACTCCAAGAGAAGCCAAGTGTAGGAAGTATTTCTCTTTGTCTTCACCAATGAACTTTTCCAAGGTCTTTTGTAACTTCCTACTTTGTTTGAGTTTGTTATTGTATGCCTCTCTCTCTGATTTTCATAGCTTTTCAAAGGTGAGGGTTAGTAGCAAAGGTTCACAAATAAATACAAATCAAGTATACAATGACTACTAAACAAATAACAGAAATGTGAGCAATAAAATGTACAAGCAAGAGAAAGGAAGACAAATAAATGCAAACCCCACGATGCTTGAAGCTTCTATTGTTTCTCTCTACTCCTTCTGAAATGTTGTTCTTGATGCTC
>MU228392.1:139235-150487 GCA_018584345.1 Thuja plicata | reverse complement strand
GTGATTAATTGATTTAGAGATTTATTTAATTCCATTATATTAAATACTATAGCCATGTTTGATTTTAGATTTGATCTGATTGGTCGATATTGAATTGAATTGTATGGCTATAGTAGATAATATAAATTAGTGATAAAAATCACCTAGGACATTAAATTGATTAAAAGAATTATGCCAAGCAGTAACAGGGTCGTTTGGACATAACTGGAGGGCATGATCACACTTAGGGAAAATAGGGTCCGTAGTTGCGACAGACCGAAATTAGGTGGTTACAAGTTGCATCAAAGTTGCACATGATGAGACGTATTTAATGAGACGTTTCCCACAAAGCTTAGCCAGACCAGAAATGGAATGGTTCTCGCATTTACCTCATGGCATTTAGTCTTGGGGTGAACTGGCTAAAAAGTTCATCACTCACTTCGATCATAACATCGAGCGCAAGGTCAATATCAAGGACCTTTGCGATATCAAACAGAAGGATGGAGAGTCTTTTTTGAAATTCCTATAGAGATGGAGGAATAGTGCAAACTGAATAATGTATGATGTGCCCAAAGAGGGCCTAATAGTCATGTTCCTTGACAATCTAATTCCAAACATGTCATTCACAATAGAATTGTAGTTAGCTCTAAACTTCACACAACTCATCGAATGAGGGGTTCATTATGAGAAGAACTTAGTCAAATGAGGAATCCTTGCAGATCTGACTCAAAAAAATACAAACAAAAATGTAATGGACAAAGCTAAGTGGTGGAACAAAAACAAAAATGTCAAATGATGGTGTCATTGATGTGAAGACAGTCAAGTATGCATAACCAAAAGTGTCACTGCAAGGAGCACCTGTGGCCAACCAACAACCCATAGGGCCCACTCAAAAAGCATACACTCAAAACCAACCTTCCCATGTCCAAGTAGCTGTTGTGTGAAACAGTCAACAACAGACTCAACGCAAACCAAGGTTTCAATTCCAGCAATGAGATTTCACACCATTAGGAGAGTTGATAGAATTAGCTTTATGAAAGCTGATACAATCCAACACTATCACTCTCTCAAAAATCAAGGAATTTGAACAAGGTGAAAACAAACCAAGGTGGTATAATGACAATGAATTATGTGAGTTTCATTGGGTGAAAGGACACAAAACACCTAATTTTTACCAATTGAAACACGCTATGCAACATTTGATTTACATAGGGGTCATCGATGTAACAAATACCCAAGCCAAAGGAACAATTGATCACACTATATTCAATGATACTTTTTCATGATCACAATAAAGGGAAAGCCTCTAGGTCTGGTGGATCATCAAAACAGGTCAGCAATATGCATGCCAACTATGATAATGTTATCAATTGCCTCAATCCTTTAGATAGCTATGTGGCTACAATCACTATCAAAGACCAAGGTAACAAATGTGTTGTAACCATGCATTGTACCAGAGTTGTCTTGTAGGGAGTACTATCCTCATCTACTATATCTACCAATCCTAATGCAACCTCAAATCCATAGACAAGCCTAGTGGATCAACTAAAGCACACACCTGCCTAGATCTCCATGTTTGACCTATTGCACATATCTTCGCAGCATAAACTGGCACTTGACCAAGCCCTTCAAAATGTTGTTGTCCCAAGGGACATAACACCCGAGAGCTTCCAAATGATGGTTAACCATATAGATGATAACAAACATGCAACATTCATAGACTATGATGTGTCTTTGCATAAACCCCTGCATAATGATCATTTGCACTTGCTTGTCCAAGTCCACAAAAGTGCTATCCATAGAGTCCTTGTTGATGGTGGGGCTAGATTAAACATTTGTACTCTAAATTTAATCAAGCAACTAGGCTATTCAGAATAAAGCATTGATGTCATGAGGAGGATAAATATCATAGCTTACAATGAAGAAGAAAGATCCTCTAAAGGCATTATCATCCTACTTGTCTGTATTGGTCTAGGGGTCAAGAATACCCCCTTCCAGATCCTAGATCTTGAGTTGGGATACAACATGTTACTAGGGATACCATGGATACATGAAATGCAAGCTATACCTTCAAGATACCATCAATGCATCAAGCTCCCACACCAGGGAGAAGAAATCATCATAGAGGGAGATCCCAATCCTTTCCAATACTGTAATGCGGTCCAAATCAGCACTGACAACCAGGTACCCTCGAACCAAGATGCAAGCATCCCATCCTCTTCAGATTCAAATCCTAAAGATGTCACATGAAAAGTGGGAAAAATATCCATTACTGACAAGGTTTGTGGTGAATATAGCTATGAAGAAGCTTTCACTATCATGAACATGCCTCAGAGCCCAAGAACATATGGCATTCTGCAACCAGTTATCATAATAGAAACTCCAGAGCCTATTCTATTCAGATGTCCACCCACAACTTTTTTCAGATGGGGAGACATTGTAGAAGAAAAGCCATTTGAACAAGATACTAGTACATGGTTGTACCAAGATCCACAAGAGACACGTCAACAACCCCTACCCCTATCAAACTATGGAAATGGTTATACCATGTTACAAATATTTGATTATGATGGTACAACTAGTCTGGGGGCAAGACAACAAGGCTTATTAGAATTGTCTCTCCCGCCAACCCAGAGAAACAAGAGAGGGTTAGGATATGGGAAACAAAGAACCATCCCTATAATCCAAGACACCCTAGTTGATCAAGAACAAATAGCAGAGATGCACTGGGGAAAAAACTTAGAACATGTCTTAATAAGCAACATACTGCAATAGTTGTTTCCCACCAAAGACGAAACCTCTCAAACCTAAATAAACCTCAACATAGCCATCACCAATAATGAAGGAAGTGAGACATCTAATGAGTGTTTTATCAAAACTGAATCCCACAAGTACGAGTGGAGATCTCTTCATGACTCTGAACCGTCGATCCCAGATTATTCCCCTTGGTCAGCCACCACCATAAACCTTGATGACTTATTTAACCAATTATCCATTAATGACCAACCCTACATAGATAAACATGGCATTCTCCATTCTTCAAGTGATAAATCCACATCACAATCTAGGTTTTTCGGAACCCTATCCAAAGTCCCTTTCAACCAACTAGAGTCAAACCAACATGAGGGTCTATGTCTTGTACACCCAAAACTAATAGAGTGGGATCAACAAGGACCGCCTAATATGGATGTTTTTGAGAATGATGAGGCCATTGCAGACTTCATGGGAATTAGAGAGGGAATTCCATCAGGAGACCATAAATCAGGTTTCTCCATTGACCTCAATAGATTAGTATACTTTTGGGATGAAGCCCCTCTTTCCACTCATCAAAACAAATCAAAAAAGAAAAAAGAATTGTCAATAAGTGAAAACCAAAAGGAGCTTACTGACACAAAAATGATAAAAAGATAAAACAAGATGTATCTTCTAGTGAAAACCTCATTGAGGTGCTAGAAGATGGAAAGAAGGAACTCCTACCCTTAATAGAGGAGAAATCAACATTACTAGCAGAAGAGATAGAAGAAGTCAACTTGGGAGATGACAAGAACCCAAATAACATCTACTTAGAAAAATCACTCACCCGCGAGGAGAGAGAATAGTTCATCAGTTTCTTCAAGGAAAGGATGATCAATTTCACATTTTCCTACTCAGATATGTCAGTATTAGATCCAGAGATGGTGTTACATCATCTCTCGTTGCTACCCAACGCCAAACCTATCAAGCAGAAGCTAAGAAAGATGCATCCACATGTTGCATTGCTAGTCAAAGAAAAATTGAAAAATATCTTGGATGCCAATTTCATAAGACCAATTCCATATGCAGACTAGATATCTAACCTAGTACCAGTTACAAAGCACAGTGGTCAGATTTGAATTTGCATGGACTTCAGAGATCTCAACATAGCTTGCCCCAAAGATGACTTTCCTTTACCTAACATTGATATGATAGTAGATCTAACTACTAGACATCAAATGCTATCACTCATGGATGGCTTTTCAGGCTACAATCAGATAAGGATTGCACCAAAGGACCAACACAAAATATCTTTCACATGTCCTTGGGGCACATATTGTTGGAATGTCATGTCGTTTGGTCTAAAAAATGCCAGAGAAAGATATCAAAGGGCCATGACAACTATCTTTCATGATCTCATCAATAAAACAATGGAAGACTATGTCGATGACATAATAGCCAAGTCAATGCTTCATAAGGATCATCGACAAGTATTAGTACCAATCTTTGACAGAATGCAGGAATACAAAGTCTATCTAAACCCAAAGAAATGTGCATTCGGGGTCACAGCAGGAAAGCTACTAGGGTTCATAGTGTCACATAGGGGCATTGAAGTAGACCCGGAAAAAGTCAAAGCAATATTAGACATGCCACCACTGTCAAACCTAAGGCAACTAAGGGGGTTACAAGGAAGGCTCTAATCAATCAGGCACTTCATAGCTCAACTAGCAGACAAGTGCCACCCATTCCAACATCTAATGCACAAATACATCAAATTCATATGGACAGAGAAATGCAAACAAGCATTCTAAATATTCAAGGACTACCTCCTCAAGTCTCCTATATTGGTGCCACCAGTCCAAGGTAGACCATTGCTTCTGTATATCTCAGCAATGGAATCAGCATTAGGAATACTCTTGGCACATCATGATGACATAGATAAAGAAAGAGTCATCTACTATCTAAGTAGAACATTGGTATGATATGAGTTCAACTATATGCCAATTGAAAAATCATGCCTTGTAGTTGTCTTCGCTTCCCAGAAGCTGAGACATTATATTTTGAGTCACCAAACAAAATTGATAGCACATATTGATCCTTTAAAGTACCTCCTAAGAAAAGCAGTGCTCACCAAATGACTTGCAAGTGGGTAATGATCTTACGTGAGTTTGACATTGAGTACATAGAAAGAAAGGCCATCAAAGGGAAAGTGATTGTGGACCAACTAGTAGAGGCACCTATTCAGGATCATCACCCTATCTTTTCTAACTTACCCAGTGAATCTATTATGACACTACAACCAGTGATCAAGGTATGGAAACTATACTTTGATGGGTCATGCATGAACCATGGTGCAGGGGAAGGAATAGTGCTCGTCACTCCAGATAATGATACAATTCCAAAATCTTTCAGGCTCAACTTCCCCTGCACAAAAACATAGTAGAATATGAAGCACTGGTCATTGGGTTAAAGATAGCAATTCAATGGAGAATCAAGAGCCTTAAGGTCTATAGATATTCATAGTTGGTCATTATCCAAGTCAACAATGATTATATGACAAAATATGAGAAGCTAATACCATACAAAGCACAGATGGAAATATTGCGCACTAAGTTCCAATACATCTTCTTCGAGAAAATACCATGAGCTCATAACAAAGATGTAGACATGATGGCTACCATAGCATCCCTGATTGATATGCCAGGCAACGAAACACAATTCTAATTTCTAGTGGAGCAACTCATGGAGCCATCACATCAAGCATCCATCATAGAATCAGCATGCATCCTTGTTGATCCTAAAACCCCATGGTACCAGGATGTATACAATTACCTCCAAAATAGTGTCTTGCCTCCCAAATTGTCTAGAAACCAAAGAAAGTCCCTCATCTGCCAAGCCTCTAGGCATACCATCCTCTCAACTACTCTATATAGATGAATTCTAGAAGGAACGCTACTGTGATGTCTCACTTCTATGGAGTCCCAGAAAGCTATGTATGAGGTTCATGAAGGAATTTATGGAACCCATAGAGGTGGCAACATCTTAGCTAAGAAGATCATCCGCATGGGATACTAATAGCCCACAGTAGAGATAGATGCAAACAAATATGTACAAAGGTATAGGCAATTTCAAATTCATGGAGACCTCATCCATGCACCGGCCAAAGAACTAAATCCTATCACATCACCACTATCATTTTCTATGTGGGGATTTGACCTAGTGGGAAGGATTACACCTTCTTCAGCAAATGGACACAAATGCATTATAGCAGCAATAGAGTACTTCACTAAGTGGGTAGAAGCGATTCCCCTCACTTACATAACTAGAAAGAAGATATCAATGTTCATACTCAACCACATCATCTGTTGATACGGGATCCCTCAAACCATCCTAACAGATCATGGTACACCTTTCCAAAACAAATATGTTGAAGAGCTATGTGAACAGTTCCAAATTAAACAAGGGTTCTCTTCATTTTATTATCCTCAAGGGAATGGCCAAGCTGAAGCTACAAACAAAAAAAATTTGAAAATCTTGAAGAAAATAGTGATCGAATCAGGACGAGACTGGCATTTACAGCTTAGTCCTGCATTATGGGCAAACAAAACTAGCATGAGAACACCTACATGAGAAACTCCTTTCTCCCTAGTATATGGATCAGAGGTGGTCCTACCCCTCAAATTGGAAATCCCATCCCTAAGGATATCACTAAAGAAATTGATTTCAGATGAAGATTATAGAGTAGCAAGGCTCAGTGAACTAGAGTTACTAGTTGAAAGAAGATAGCATGCATCCAATCACTTACAAGGCTATCAGAATCACCTTAGAAGGAACTATTATAAGAAGGTGAGGTCACAAACATTTGAGGTAGGATACCTTGTCCTCCTCATGGAAAATCAAAAGAACCAAGTAGAATGAGTGAAACCAAGAAATTTTGAGCCTAACTAGCTAGGACCATATGTCATTATCAGCTCTACCTAGAGTGGGGCATACCAACTCGTGACACCAGAAGGAGATCATCTCCCTGAATACATCAACAGCATGCACATAAAGAGGTTCTATGCTTGAGGTCTCAAATGGTTAAGGCATCTATCTACATATCCAAAAAATACCAAAAAAATAAAAAAAAATACAAAATGTTACCTTGGTAAAAACCTGGCAATCAGGTGGCTTGGTGACAACAAAAAAAGCAAAAAAAGCAAAAAAGTAAAGAGAAACAAAATTTCTCTCTTAGTGAAATCCTGGTAAAGAGGTGCTATTGAGTAGGTACCTTGGTGAAAACCTGGCAAATAGGTGTCGAGTGTTCAAATCCAGCTTCACCATCAATGAACTCCAAGATCACAAGCTTGAGCATACTTCAAATGCAAGACTGACTACCCAAGTTGTATCCACAAGCACAATCCCCTCTAAGCACCAACACTTATCCATGGTTAGTACTGGTCCACCAGACTAGTGGGGCGATTCTAAATGTCCTGAAAAAACCCCTAAAAATTATAAAGCTCTTCAAAAATTCTTTAAAAGATCAAAATGTCCTAAAAAAATCAATCTTCATCAAAAACAATCAAAAAATTGCAAAATCCCAAGCAATAAAACTAGCTCAATTATCAAGAGAGAAAGAGGGTAATCACACCCCATCAATCAATGTCACAATCATGAGCTTTGCAAATTAGCATTGGGCCCATATGACACAGCTTCATCAATCTATTAAGTCTATCAGTAAGAAAACTGGTGACCAAGCCAATCTATCAATTGTCACAATCATGAGCTTTGCAAATCAGCATTGGGTCCATCTGACACAGCCTGAACGGCCATCCAAATTGATCAAATCAATCAAATCCTATCAATCATCTTACATAATGATAGATACGCTCAAAACCAAATAGGTCAGTCTTATATGATTCATTTATTACTGAAACCAGACACACTCAAGAAATCAAGCCAATCAAGCCTATCAAAAGAGTCGAGCCAATCAAGAGAATCCAACTGAATCAAGGAACCATCAAAAAATGTTGACTAGGTTAGTCAGTAGGTCAGATGTCAGTCTATATTTTTTTGTTATGTTCTTACGCTACTCTAGGATCCACCAAGTGAGGAGAGTAGCTATGATGGATCATTACTTATTTTCTTTGATTGTTTTCTGATGAATGTTCACTTTGATTTCAGGGCCATGATGATTTAGGATAAATGCGGTAGGCACTGTCACTTACCTGGTAGCCGCGCAATTCTACAATCTGAGTTTAACCCTGGGAAAGAATTGATAATTCCTTCTCTTTTATCTGCTTTTTTAGTTTATAGAATCAAGAGCTCATGGTGCTATTTAGATGGACTCTAAGTGCATTGGAGTTTTATCTTGGTTTCTATGGTGTTTTTTTTTTTGCAATCAAGAGCTCACGATGCTATCTAGATGGACTTTGGGTGCATAGGATTTCTATCTTGTTTTCTTTGGTCTTTTCTTTATGAAATCAAGAGCTCAAGGTGTTAACCAGATGGACTCTAGGTGCATAGGAGTTCTATCTTGGTTTCCTTTTTTTGGTTTATTTAGAGCGAAAATCGGTATCCAGATGGTCAATAAGTGGGTGCTTTTGGCTCTCTTTATTTTCAAATAGGGAACATAGCTGAACCCAGATGGTCAATATTTGGGTGCACTAAGTTCTCTTTCTATTCAATTTCTCTACTCATTCTGGTTATCAAGAGGTCATGGCAGTATCCAGATGGCATGTGATCTGGATGCATTAGACACTCTTTGGAATTTCAAAAATAAAAAAGATGCAATGATGACAAATATTGGAAATAGGGGCAGTGACTGGGGACACTCATAGATCCAGTAGGGCTCAAAGATCACATAGGTCAGTGACTGGGGACACTCATAGATGTTTTGGATAGATATTATAGATCTGGGACACTCTATAATATCTATCCAAAACATCCCGGTGAGAAGCATCTTGTACACTGTCAATAAAAGATCGAACCTCGGCTCAAGCCTGTCACTCTCTATCCTTCACCGCAGTCATCCTGGCCTCAGCTTCTGTAACTCTAGCCTCTACTACACCCATCCTGGCCTCAGCTACTATCACTCTAGCCTCCAAAGCAGTGGCACGTGCATCAGAGGAGGCAAGTCTGGCCTGTAAATTGGAAATTTGTTGTGTAAGTCTCTCTAGATCAGAAGGATCTACATCCATCCCTCCCATGGAAACATCCATGTCCCCTCCCCATATTTGTCACCCAATCCCTCATCTCCCCTCCCACTCACCACCCAAGAATCACCCTCACTCTCAGAACTCTCCCTAGTACTATTGCTTATACTACCACTATCAGTAGATGAGCTTGTGCCTGCACTCTCAGCATCCAAGGCCTCAATATCTATGTCCCCTATCTCAATATCTACATCCTCCAAAACCACCATATCCTCCACTCTTAGAGCCAAAATAGCACCAGTATACCGATGAACCCTCCACACTAACTGAGGTGCCTCCTCCTCCATCACCTCCTCATCCTCCAACATAGCACTCAACCCAACTCTCTAAGTACTGGTCCGGCCACCTCTCATCTGAACTCCATGTCCAGCACCCCCAGGACCTGGATCATCTCCCCTCCCCCATCTACCATCTCTACCTCCATCCCATCTTCCATCTCGGCCTCCATCCCTACCTCCATCTCAACCTCACACCCTACCTCTGTCACGGCCATCATCCCTCCCTCTATCTCGACCTCCCCTGCCTCATCGTACCTGACGGTGCCTCCTCATGATAGTCCTATCAATGGGATGACAGACATTTGTAAGTGAAACTAGTCAGGTTTTTTCCTTTTGGTGCTCAATTTGACAGATTGGATTTCCTATGGACTTGCCAATCCAATGTTGGGAAACCCGAGTGATTTGGCCAACTAACAAGTTGCAACCAAGGCAAGGTTGGAACTTCTGCAATTTTGGCTCTGTAAAACCAAGGTTGGTAAGCCTATACCTTGACTTATCCTTCAAGTTACAAGGATTTTTATAGCAGATAAGAAACACTTCAACCTTCTCTCTCAAGTATGGAAAGGAACTTGAAATAAATCTAACAAAAAGTAATATATCGTGAACTGTAAACTAAAATACTTTAAGTGATTGAAAGAATGTTTAGTAAATGTGTATGTAATTGGAAATGAATAGATAGATAAGATAGCACAAAACTATAAAAAATGAACTGAATAACTATAATCCAAATAATGATTAGACCAGTGCCTTATTCTACCATGGGCAATAGAGTCAAGATCATTCCAATCTTATGTTCAACCTCAAAGACAGTTTTACAAGAAAACTTATCACTTCAAAGGTGTTATGGAATGTACACACAACCTAAAAAAAATTCACAGATATTTCAGATGGGTAATACTTCTCAGATGACAGACCAGTTGACTAAGGCCTCAATCAACAGAATTTAACCATGCAAAATGAGAAAACCAATTGAAAATATAGACTATGAATCAAATCAAGAAGTATGCACATCAAACTATCACTTTGAAGAAGTTCTCTTGGTTTATCCGAGGGACTAATTGTAAAATGATAATGAAACTATTACACATGTGAAATAAAAAGGACTTATCTTTATTGATTTTAAGAAAATAGTACATCCAAGTCCATGTTATACTTTTTGATTAAAAACTATCCAAATATATGAAATTGTATTATATTATATTCCCGTCTCTTTACATTTTACATTATGTATGTGTGTGTATGTGTGTGTGTGTGTAGATTTCACACCTTTTTAGGGTGAAAAGACACAACTCTTATTACAAATTATTTTAAAAAAACAATAAACTAACTAAAAAATAATTACCTAACTTTCGGATTTGGCTTTGGTTGAAAATCCAAAACACCTCGTGAAAAGCTAATATTTCTACTGGAGATAGGAAATTTGATTTCCCAAATTGGATAATTTTTAGATTTTTAAAAGTTGACCATCTTTATCCTTGTTGAAACCATCTTTGTAGAAGGTCTAAATTCTAGAATTTTCTGAAGGCTTCGATTAGTTAGTTCTATTTATTTGTGTCATAAAGCTTTCTTTGATCTTTTTTTAATGGAGAAACATGCTTCTTGATAATGGATTGGGACTTCAAAATTATCAAAATTTAGGGTGCCACCAGTGGCTCTTTCTAGGGACGTATTCTCCCTATGAGCATAGCGAGATTCTAGCTATCTCTAGAGAAGCAGACCAAGTATCCACACTTAATCTGATGCAAAGTGAAATTGGGTGGCCCTAGGCCTCCCCCCAAAAAAGTGAACACTGCTACTTTCCTCTATAAAACACATAATTTTGATCATGTAATACTTTGGATCTCCTGAATATGATGCCACCATTCTCATGGACAACATTCATTACTTTATTAGCACACTTTGACTTTTGTTTACCCTTAGAAAATTCAGCAGGTGCATTGAAGTCCTTGCTAAATAGAATATCCTCATGCATTTGATCAACCCTGCAAGTAACTAGATTAAGCTCTTCTACTTGGATTCCTTTATGTACACAATCTTCCCTATACTCAAGATGTTGTTTCTCTTCACA
>MU228392.1:96979-139137 GCA_018584345.1 Thuja plicata | reverse complement strand
TGTCTGTTTGATTCCATCTCATCTTCACATGTTTGATACAACTTCTGCTCATAGGATGAAATAATGCATGTCTCACTTTCTAAATACACTTCCCCATACATATTTTGAGTTCCATCATCTTCAAAATGATCACTAGGCCCATTGTCTTTATCATGATGTTGATGGACTTGATTGCATAGAAAATATTCTTCAAATAATAGATTCAAGGCTATAGAGAAATTGGGTATATCTCCATGAGATCTTTCATCTAAAACTTCTTCTTGTTCATATGTTGTATGTCATCTTCATTATTTGATTCCTGGAGTTTATCCTCTTCTTCATCTATTACCCCCTGAGTATGTACTGATCCATCAACTTGCTTATCACGGTGCATTGAGAAAAAAAATTGACCACTCTTCTCAACATGTTTTTGATATTCCATGTCTAGTAAATATGAGATTTCTTTTGTACTGAGAAGATCTTCTTCCTCATCATCATCATCATTGGTACCTATTTCCATACACATCTTATCATGTATAGATTCTTCTTCAACCTAATCCAAATTTTCTTCCTCTATGTCATCATTCTTTTCTTCCCTCAATACCTCACATATTTTCTCAAGAAAAACTAAGAGTTGATAATCATGGTAGATTCCTAACTCACAAAGTTTATCCATTAATTCCCTTCCAAAAGGCCTAATATGTGAAGGTATTTTCTGATAAATCCTTATCATTCTCATGAACAAATGTATTGTAGATTCTCCTTCATATCTTTCCAAATTGAATAATATATCCAAAGGGGACATGTACAATTCTTCTTCCATAATGTAATTTGGATCTTCTTCCATGCTACAACTTTGGTCTTCATACCATTCATAGCACATGTTGTCTTCTTCACCACTGGCATCATGAAACGTATAAAGAAACCATTTCTCAAACTGTCTCCATGATGAGATACATTGTGTGGGTAGTGATTCATATACTTGTCTAGGATTATCTTTTAATGTCCTGAAAAATAGCCTCATCACCTGATCCTCTATAGAAACCTCATAATCTTCTATGAATGTATAAAATGCATCCAAGTGTTGTAGTGTCGATTCATCCCATTCTCCATGGAACTTTCGTAGAAGTTGTAAAACTTTAGGGGATAACTTATTTGGGATACACTGAAATATCCTAAGATCCAATGGCCTAATACCATCTGGAATAAAAGGCTTTCTTTGAAATGATAGATACATTTGAAGAAACAATCCACCATCTCCTTCTGAGTTTTATCCCTCAGTACAGTCGCTGACTAAAATGCTTTTTTCAAAAGAGTCGTCACCTTCTTATCAAAAGGAAAATACTTACTGTCTTCTGATTTCTTTTCTCCCAGTAGTCTTAAATATATCACCAGAGCTTCTAGCTAAAATACAAAAATCTTCCTTTGAACAAATACCCAGTAGAGTCACCAATCTGTTGGTGCTCAAATCGATAGATTGGATTTCCTATGGACTTGCCAATCCAATGTTGGGAAACCCGAGTGATTTGGCCAACTAACAAGTTGCAACCAAGGCAAGGTTGGAACTTCTACAATTCTGGCTCTACAAAACTAAGGCTGGTAGGCCTATACCTTGACTTATCCTTCAAGTTACAAGGATTTTTATAGTAGATAAGAAACACTTCAACCTTCTCTCTCAAGTATGGCAAGAAACTTGAAAGAAATCTAACAGAAAGCAATATATCGTGAACTGTAAACTGAAACACTTTAAGTAATTGAAAGAATGTTTAGTAAATGTGTATGTAATTTGAAATGAATAAATAGATAAGATAGTACAAAACTATAAATAATGAACTGAATAGCTATAATCCAAATAATGATTAGACCAGTGTCTTATTCTACCATGGGCAATAGAGTCAAGATCATTCCAATCTTATGTTCAACCTCAGAGATAGTTTTACAAGAAAACATATCACTTCAAAGGTGTTATGGAATGTACATGCAACCTAAAACAAATTCACAGATATTTCAAATGGGTAATACTTCTCAGATGACAGACCAATTGACTAAGGCCTCAATCAATAGAATTTAACCATGCAAAATGAGAAAACCAATTGAAAATATAGACTATGAATCAAATCAAGAAGCATGCACATAAAACTATCACTTTGAATAATTTCTATTGGTTTATCCGAGGGACCAATTGTAAAATTATAATGAAACTATTACACATGTGAAAGAGAAAGGACTTATCTTTATTGATTTTGAAAAAATACTACATCCAAGTCCATGTTATACTTGTTGATTAAAAATTATCCAAATATGTGAAATTGTATTATATTGTATTCCCCTCTCTTTACATTTTACATTATGTATATATATGTGTTTGAGTGGATTTCACACCTTTTTAGGGTGAAAAGACACAACTCTTATTACAAATTATTTTAAAAAAACAATAAACTAACTAAAAAATAACTACCTAACTTTTGGATTTGGCTTTGGTCGAAAATCTAAAACACCTCGTGAAAAGCTAATATTTCTGTTGGAGATAGGAAATTTGATTTCCTGAACTGGGTCATTTTTAGAGTTTTAAAATTCAACCATCTTTATCCTCTGTTGAAATGATCTTTGTAGAAGGTCTAAATTCCAGCATTTTCTAAAGGCTTCGATTAGTTAGTTCTATTTATTTGTGTCATAATGCTTCCTTTGATATATTTTTTTATGGACAAACATGCTTCTTGATAATGGATTGGGACTTCTAAATTATCAAAATTTAGGGTACCACCAGTTCCCAACAAGCATCATACTGAGGAGTGGTTCTTGCAAAATCAAATTCAAATATCAGCCCCACATCAGATGAAGAAACAAGTATCATAGAGAAGATAGACTAAGAAAGCAGTAAGGGAATTACACAAATATATCATTGCACAAACATACATGCATCTACAGTGGTAGACTTCCATGTCCAAGCAACTAGAAGTAAGCCTACAAACTTAGTCCATGTAGCATCTAGTGAAACGACACCACCCCAGACCGCAATATCCCTCGACCTATGAGAAAAAAAGGCATATTTTTCGGACACATATTGCTTCTCTTCAAACTATCGCAACACCTTATCAGTGTTGTGAAAATCAATCATATGAATATGGTCAGTGATACGAGCAATCAGATATCTCCGCTGACGGAAAAAAGGAAGATGGATATCCTCTCCATTCCACATAAGGCAATCTCTATATGGTCTCCAAATGAAATAGGGCGTCATATCCAACTGTTGATGCTAGTACATCAAATGACCCATGTGGGTCTAAATGATGGCTCTATCATACATTAATACATAAGGCATGTCTACAGGCAGAGCACAAGTACCAATAGGATAGCACACAACAATGTGCTCCCATGCCCATATATGTAGAAGGGTAGCACCATAGTCGAGTGACTTACCATTAAGGTAAGCCACGTAAAATATATGATAGTGCATATAAGATAACATACATGGACCCCATGCATAGACAGTATAATCATAGAACATACTCTATAATACGGAGCCAAATCCAATAGAGAATCTGAGTCAGTGACAATCAAGGCATAAGATTCCACATATCAAACTACCTAGTAAGGTACATAACCTATTGAGGCCCAAGCCAAATTGGGACCATGGAATATCATATGCACTGGATAACCAAAGCTTATACTGGGGCAATCTAGATAGCTTAGTCAAAGCAACAATACCAGGTCAGGTAGCATATTCCACAAGTGAACCCTGGATCGGAAGCTGAAGGATATGGTACATATCCTCCAAAGTAATAGTACACTCTCTAGTGGGTAACCAGAAAGTGCATGTCTCCAAATTCCATCACTCTACAAGAGCTAAGATCAGACCCATGTTGGTCACGATCTCTGGCATGTAACAAATCCAATATAAACCTAATTCCCAAAGAACTAACCTCTCATCCTCAAAGAGCTAGAACCTATATACAAGTCTCGTCGGTCTAGACTATCGGCAACACTGAATCCTCCTAGTGCAGTGCACACAGAAATAAATTAGAAATATATCAGTATCAGTCATAGAGGGAAGTGTCAGAAACCACCATAAGAAGAAATGAGACAAGGAAATGAGGCAAATAGTTACAAACAAGCAATTGCGGCAATAAACCCTACAAGTGTGGTACTTTTATGCGATTGCAAAATAGAAAATGCAAATGTGGAAAGCAACAAGCATTCACAACATGCAAATCTGGAAATTGCAGGCCTCTTATCAATTGCGGCTTACAACCAGCAAGTACGGCATTTAAACTGCAATTGTGGTGTCATGCCCAAAACTAGGGCAAAACACACACAAATATTTTTTTTTTAAACACATAAGTACATACAACTAACAATGGTTGAGTTGGAAAGGTGATAGCATGGTAGAGTTAACCTTCAAGTTACAAGGTATATAAGCATATTGAATTAGGGTCATGCCACAAACAGATGTAGAGTTGGAGCATCAACTTGTTCCACAGATTATATGAACGCTTAACTCAAGTTGATCTAACTCTGATTCTATGTTCAACTATGTTTAGTATCATGATGATAGTTTTTATGAACATATGTTGAATTAGGTTGACTTAATGCTTACTTAACTCTTAACCTAGATTACAACTTAATCCATTCAAATCTAGTTCTAATTTTCTTTATACATTAACTACTAGCTCAAAACATAGTCTAATTAATATTATACTCCCTTTTTAAACAAACATACATGAAATATTTATCATTTGACATGATTAAAATTTAATAACAATTTCACTATACCAAACAACTATTAGTTAAAATCTAATAGCTGAAATCAAATCTGACTTCCTAACCTACCAATATCATTTCTAATTAAATTCTTCCCCTTTTATGAAAACACATGCAATCCTAAATCATCAATCCCCTAACAAAAATAAATTTAAATTAACCTTTAATAAGAAAATTAAATTATCCTCTAATAGAAAATTTAAATTAACTTCTAATTGAAATTTAACTTAACCCCTAACCCCTTGAACACAAGAGTAACATATTCCTTTTTATCATAATAAAATTTAAATTAACATTAACTATACCTTTGAATTAATTGAGTAAATCCACTTCTCTAATAGGCTAATCAAACTTCAGGCCAAAATTCCTATTAATCAATTCACAAATTTCACAATTTAAAATAACCTAACTAGTATTAATGATCCATTTAAAATAATTAGTTACTATTTTACTAAGTTTATCCCATACGAATTAAATTTGAATATGTTAATAAGTCTATTCATTTTACATAACACTAAAGCTATTAATCTAATAATTTAAGCTACACCATTGAATCAAATATATCTATGTAAAATACTACATAATTTAGAATTAAAAAAATAAAGGGATAAATCTTATTAACTAACTTAAACTATCTACTAACCACCTATTAATCTAATCTAACTATCTAATAATCTACTAACCTAACTACCTACTAACTCCCTATCCCATCACAAGGGACAAATCAGCAAGGGGTCAAATTCCTAAGGGAGGAGTGCAGGCCTAAATGACTTGGTTTGTGGCCCACCACCTAACTTACCTCATCCCTATACAAGGAAATTCGCATGGCATAGACAAGATAGAAAGGAAGGTGGCACGGGTATTTAAGCAGGGAGGATGATGAGTTACTAGGGCCCACCAAACATATCTCCATCCTTCTCAAAGATAATTTCACATGGAAGGGGAGAGAGAGTTGACTTTGGGCAAAAGGCATGTCAGAATTTAAGGGATGTTGGCAGCAAGGGAGGTGGGCGCATGGACCAAGTAGTGCAGCCCCTTAACATATTAATTTACTTTTCAAACTTTACATAGTCCTACGCCCAAGAAAAGAGGTAAAGAGGTGAGGAGTATAGTAAAGGTGGGGCCCATGGGAATGGGTAAAAGTGCAAGGTGAGTTTAATTAGAATTTAGGATTTAATTTCAAGGTTATGCTAGTGGGATTAGGAGACTAAATTAATTAGAGAGAGAGCATATTGGGAAAGGAATATTGGGAAAGGAATATTCTCTGTGGTAAGGAGAATTATTTCCTTTCCCATACAAATTTCAGAGAGTATTTTTGCTCTAAATCTGGAAAGTGTCATGGGCCTTATTTGGTTTAAGCTCTTCCATATTGATTTTCTTGGTTCAATTTTTGTAATAGATCATTGTATGCATTTGGACTGATTTATTAGAGCAATATACTAAGAGGACTAATAGTATTAGTTAATTTTTACATTATCATACTAACTAGTTTGATTTGTTATTGTTATCAAGGTTATTTCTTCTTCTCAAGAATTGAGATTGAAATGGAGATTTTTAATGTAGAGAGTTGAATCTATGGAGATGGAATAGAGACTTTCAAAGGGAAAATGGAGTGTTCCAATAACTTAAAAACTTACAATTACATGCATTATGGAGACTTCAAGATTCACAAATTCTCAAGATTTTTATGATATGAAACTATTATATTGTCTTTCTCTTTCAATATTGGATATCTCTCTAACATGAAAGGTTAACTTCTTTTTTTTTCTAAGAAATAGAATGCAATATACATGAACTAAAGAATCCTTCATTTACATTATGGTAATCTTACAAAATATAATTACACATCTTCAAGATGGTAAATCTATACAATACATGGATGGTATGAAATATTTCTTCCTTTAATGAATCATTACATAAAGAATGAGGGCTCTTCACATCTAGCTTGAAAAAATTTCTAAAATGAATATTACAACAATCAACAAGAAATGAATTTCAATACAAAAGAGTAACCATGCAATATTGAAGTTGCTTACACACAAATACACCCAAATAGGGATTTTGTCCAAGCTTCTTTCACCATCATCCTGACTTCAAAACCTGCAAATTTCATGAGGAGAACCATCGGAAGCTCACCTCCCAACCAAGGTCTCAAGGAGACCACCCTCAAGCTTGGAGAACCAAGACTAAACCGGTAACATATCCAAATTCTCAAAAAACATCATATATGCACAAACAATAATTAACTCCCAACCAAGGCTTCACAAATGAGTTTTCTAAACCCATTGAAGTAGGGTGAAGGTGGGATTTTTCAAGGAGGAGAATTCCATTGCATTTTCAAATTTCTCAACAAGAGTTTTTTCATGCCTCTCAAAGGCTACATTTACATTCCTTTCATATACACATTTGGTCATTTCTATACCAAAAACAATATTTACAACATGGCTTCATAGAGCCCATACTCTATGAAATTATCCCTCTTCTCCAAGAGAAAAGACTCTCACTACAATGGAGATCCCAACTAACCCCTTCACCCAAGGCCACTTACTCCCTTCCCAAAGGTTGAGTAATTCCTTAACTCCCATGAACAACACTCCCAATCTAAAAGAACAAGAATTGATACAAAATCCAAATACATTCCCAACCCAACATATGACAATAAAATCTACATACAACAACATTATACAAGATTGCATACATGTACACCATACAATATTTCATATTAATAAAATATTAACATACAAATCTACTTGCAACAAAACAAGCACTTTCATAGCAATGGAGACCAACCTTCAAAATGTGTTATGGCAAAATGAATCTTGAGAAGAGCCCAAATCCTTATCTTTCCTCTATCTAAACCCTAATTTTCTCTAAAATTAGAGAGTGGGTGAACACCCACTAAGTCTCCCCAAACCCTCTAAAAAGACCTCCAAAAGTGTACTCAAGACCTAGCAATTAATGAGACATGATCTCTAGCCTTTTTCTTTCCTCTTGTCTCCCTTCTTAATTGTGAGTTTAGTAAGGAGTGTGGGACAAGTTAGATACATGTGGCCATCTCCATTTTCACCACTTTTAAAAAGTAGGCATTTTGGAGTGCCATAATGGTGGTCTAGGTTTTCCCCATAGGTACAAACTATCCCTAACTCAAGGTACCCCTTTAGGGTTAACTAATTTTGGCCAAATATACAATCTAGAGTCACTTTTGACCCCTCCAAAGTACCCCTAAAGTTCAAATCCGAGTTCCAACTTGATGTGATCCTTACAAGACATATATGTGCAAGTGGGATTAATATAACACCCTATAAGGTTTGGTGATTCTTGCCCAAGTCCTAATTTGACATGTCACCATCCACATGGACAATACAAGTGTCAAGTGACACTAAAAAAAATACACATCACATTCACAATGACATGTCCAAACAACAACATGAATTTAAACTATTAACACACATTTAGATTACGTTTACAATAAAGATCACATTACAATGAGGTTTTAACCCCCTTATCGGATTAAACCTTGGCTTACTTAATTCACATGTGTTTAGCCCTGATTCTCTAGAAAAATTCCATGGTTCTCTTTCCTGCACACTAAAATCAAGCATTAGTAGTCCAAGATAATAAAATCACATCCAATATACATATTCAATTCATACTCAGCAACATTAATAAATAAGCAAAATTAAATTTCTAATTACAATTTTCATGCATAAATGTTTAAAACATAATAATTTTATAATCATCATGACATAACATCCATGAAATAATCAAGTCTAAACATGATCCGATCTCCTCATCAATTCACCTATCTAACATGTATAATCAAAATCAACCACATGTTCTAGGTCTAATCCATATCAGAATGTAATACATACAATATAATCATCATCAAAACATAATATCTTGAGTCTCTGTCAAGATAATCAAAAAGTGTATCAATGTATCAAATTATAAAGTATCAAAGTGTGAATGATCAGTAATGCTATGATGGGTCAGGGTGAGGCCTCACATCCTCCCCCCTAGGCATGAACTTCCTCCTAGAGTTCATCAAAAAGGTATGGGTATTGTGATCTCATATGTGCTGCATCCTCCCATGAAGCTATGACCTCATCATAACAATCCCACTAGACCCTAACCTAGTCTAGCTCCCTACCTCAAAGTGCCAGGGTCCGTCGGGCTATAATACAAATGGGCTCCAGTGCTAGTTTTTCATCTGACTCCACTTGCAAGGCACCCCAATCTATAATGTGAGACTCATCATAAATATATTTTCATAGCACAGATACATGAAACACATCGTGGATGTGTGACAGGCTAGGTGGCAAGGCTAGACGGTAGGCAACTAGTCCTATCCTCTCCAATATCTTGAAAGGTCCAACAAAGCGAGGCACTAACTTAGAGCCCTTTCTAAAATGGATTGGACTCTTATGCAAGTGCACTCTCAAGAAGACCCTATCTCCAACCATATACTCACGATCAACCCTCTTCGTATTTGCATACTTCTTATGTCGATCTTGAGCCTCTCTAAGTTGATGTCTAATCAAGACTACTTGCTTCTCCATATCCTTGACCAACTGAGGTCCAATAGATACTCTATCCTTGATCCTATCCCAACTCAGTGGTTTACTACATGGTCTACCATACAAGGCCTGATATGGTGGCATACCTATAGAAGAATGATACCCGTTATTATAGGAAAACTTGACCAGATGTAGGTATTCCTCCCACTTGATATGATGGTCCATCGCATACATGCGCAACATATCCTCCAATACTTGGTTAACCCTCTCAGTCTGGCCATCTGTCTAAGGGTGGTATGTTGTACTAAAATTGATCCTAGTGCCCAACACTGCCTGTAAATCTCTTGAAAAAGCTGATGTGAATAAGGAGTCTCTATCAGAGATGATCTTACAAGGAATGCCATGAAGTTTGACAATTTCCTGCAAAAACACCTGAGCTACATCTCATATTGTGAATGTAGTACACACGGGTGAGAAGTGGGCAACCTTGGTCAATGTTTCAGCTGTCACCAAGATGGCATCATGACAGTGAGAAGACATAGGGAGACCAACAATGAAGTCCATAGATATAGTATCCCACTTCCACTCGACACTCTCATGTGGCTTCAGAAGCCCACCTGGATGACTGTGCTCTACCTTCACTCTCTAGTACTCTAGACATCTAGCAACTATGCTGGAAATCTACAATCTCATGCCCGGCCAATGATACAATTGTTTTAGATCGGCATGCAACTTCTTAACTCCCGAATGAGCTGCATAAGGTGCTCTGTGAGCCTTAAGCATAATAAACTCTCGCAAGTCACCCGTATAAGGTACATAGATGCATCCCCTATGACATATAAGTCCATTGGACTCTAAAGAATACTCTACAAATCTCCCCTCAAGGGGTCTCTGAGAATGGATAAAATGACAAACCTCCACATATAATCCATCCTCTGGCAAATTATGCAAAATGCAGTCCCTCAAATCTGTACTAGAAGTCATAGATGAGAGCTCATGTCACCTCCTACTCAAGGCATCTGCAACTACATTCTCTTTCCCCTTGATATAATGAACATCAAAATCATACTCACACAAAAACTCCATCCATCTCCTCTGCCTAGCATTAATATTGGGTTGTGTAAAGAGGTACTATAGGTTTTGGTTATCTAAATGAAGCTCAAATCGGTGACCTAGAAGGAAGTGTCACCGTCTCACTAATGCATGCACCACTACTATGAGTTCTAGGTCATGAGTAGGACAATTAATCTCATGGTTCTTTATCTTCCTAGACTCGAAAGCTATAGGATGACCCTCCTACATAAGGACTACCCCAAAACCATCCAATGAAGCATTTGTACATACAACAAAATTTGTCGAAGGATCTGGCACTATTAAAATTGGTGCACTAGTGAGGGATCTCTTGAGCTCCTAAAAATCTCTCTCACAATTCTCTGTCCATTCATACATCTTCCCCTTTCTCTTAAGGGAAGTGATGGGATGAGCTATCCTAGAAAATCCTACCATGAAGCATCTGTAATATCTTGCTAGGCGCATAAAACTCCTGACCTCCATGACACTGGTGGGTGCTAGCCAATCCATAATGGCTCTAATCTTTGATGGGTCTATAGAGATCCCATTACCAGATATAAAATGACCAAGATAATGCACCTCGGGTCTAAAGAAGGCACACTTTGACAAGGTGCCATATAAATGATTCTCTCTCAAACGCTATAGAACCTGCCTCAGATGCTCCTCATGCTCCTCCTCATTGCAAGAATATATTAGAATGTCATCAAGGAACACTACCATAAATTTATCTAAGAATGTATGAAATACTCCATTCATGAGGCTCATGAACACAACTGGAGCATTCATGAGGCCAAATGGCACTACTATGAACTCATAGTGATCGTACCTCATGTGGAAATAAATCTTGTGGATGTCACTTTCCACAATCTATAACTGATGGTACCCTGACTTTAGATCTATTTTTGAGAAAACTTCGGCACCCTAAAACTGATCAAAAAAATCATCGATCCTGGGGAGTGGGTATTGGTTCTTAATTGTTACTTTATTCAACTACTGATAATCAATGCACAATCTAAGTGATCCATCCTTCTTCTTCACAAAATTCATAGGTGCACCCCCAAGGTGATACACTAGGTTAGACATGCCCTTTCTCCAAGATCTCTTCTAACTGAATCTTGAGCTCATTGATCTCATGTGTAGTCATCTTATAAGGTGCTCTAGATATGAGCTCGGCTCCTAGTGCAAGGTCTATGTAAAAATCAACTACCCTAGGTGGAGGCATACCAGGTAGCTCCGTAGGAAATACATCCACAAACTCCTGAAGAATAGGATAATCCTCAAGTGAAGGTTCCCCTTCGGAATCCTCCTCTCTATCACTAATGGTGATGGAAAATAACTGACATCCCTTCCGCACGCACTGCCTAAGCTACATAGCAGAAATTATGTGAAGAGATATAGGTCTTTGTACTCCAAATATCACCATAGAAGTGACGTGATCATCAACACACTCAACCCTCTTCTGATGAAAATCCACCTTGGTGCTATGGGCACATAGCCAATCCATGCAAATGACTACATCATAAGAACCTAGAGGGGTAATGTGGAGATTAGTCATCATGATTAAATTTCCAATCTGCATCTGACAACTACAAACTAAGGAACTAACAGACACTCTAGCTCCTAAAGCTAACTTGACCTCCCAACCAACATCATGTCTAACTACCACTAGCCCGCAACACTCCACTAAATAGGGAGATATAAAGGAGTCTGCGGCTCCTAAATCAAACAAGATAGAAACACTGATACCATGAATCATACCTGCAGCCTCTATGACCATGGCCTATTGCTTGGCTTGGCGGTTATCAACCGTTGCAAAAACTCTATGGGATCTACCCATATCTCCAACTATAGGCTCTGAGGTAGCCCCTCTCTGACCATTGGTTGACTATCCCTAAGTGCACTCTCTTGCTATATGACCCATACCACCACAAGTGTAACATGGCCCTTGAGTCTGAATCTGCACTCCATGTGTCCTAGGCAACTGTGACCCTCTGGTCCTACTAGAACCACTGTATCCACCCCTAAAGGACTGTTAAGTCCTAGCTGACTGTGTCTAAGGGTTTTTCTTCCTATGATCTTGTCTGATAACCCTGTGAATGCCTCTATTTAGAATCCTACTGGGATCTCTATTGCTGAGACTGTTGACCCTTAAAGGATCCTACTGAGTGATTTTGTTTCCCTTTCCAAGGGGGACTCTGCTGCCCTGACTGCTGGGAAGAGGGGTTTGAGTGTTGGGACTGATCCTGAGACTCCTATATAGTATGGATATCCTCGGTTAAAATTTTCCTCTCAACTGCCCCTCTGAACATGATAGGGAATGCTAGGCATATTATGCTCTGAAGAGACATATTAAGTCCCTTAATGAAATGGTGAATACGTAGTTTCTCATCCTTCATGTAATCAACATATGGAAGGAGCTCAAGAAACTGACTCTCATACTGGTTCACTATGAGGCCTCTCTACTGGAGATCTTGGAACTCCTCTATCTATCTCTGTCTAAAATGCTTGGAGAGATATCTCTCATGGAAATGGGTCACAAAATTCTCCCAAGTGAGTGTGTCAATACTCACTCCACCTATGGACACCTCCTACTCCCACCAAGTGGAGGCCTTCTCTCACAAGAGATGGACTGCAAGTCGTGCCTTTAGATTACTCCCATAAGGGCGCAATCCAAAACATTGTTGTAAACTCTGTAACCAGGCCTCTTCTACTAGCCCGTCAGTGGATCCCAAAAATAAGGGTGGCTAGAGCAATAATAACTCTCAGATCTCATCTACAACATCTCTAGGGGGTCTCTCCCTGGCACATATCTCATGCTCACATGGTAATACAACCTGATAAACTAACTCACCCTCGTGATCACCTAGACCCTCACCAGACCTAGGTAGAGGACTCATACTCCTCTCTCTACTAACTGCTCTATCATTCTTTAAAATAATTGCTTCCCCTTCGGGAATCTGATGATGAACTATGGGTGGTAGTCTCTGTTGAATCACCCCAATTAGATTTTGGAGAACATCCATAGTATCATGGTTAGGGTTCTAAGGTGGTGGAGGTGGTGGATCCTCCTGTCCTCCCCCAGCACATGTAGCTCTGTGACCTCTGTCTCCTCGGCCAGCTCATGTGATGACAGGCATCCTACACAATAATTTACGTTTAAATGAGTTGAAATATAATGGGTTCAAAGGTTCCAATGTTGAAGCATGGCTTTGATACCAAAATGTCATGCCTAGAACTAGGGAAAAGCACACACACAAAAAAAAAATTTAAAATATATAAGTACGTAAAACTAACAATGGTTGAGTTGGAAAGGTGATAGCATGGTAGAGTTAACCTTTGAGTTACAAGGTATATACGTAGATTGAATTAAGTTCATGCCACAAATAGATGCAAAGTTGGATCATCATCTTGTTCCACGGGTTATATGAACGCGTAACTCAAGTTGATCTAACTCTAATTCCATGTTTAACTACGTTAAGTATCATGATGATAGTTAGTTGTTATGAACATATGTTGAATTAGGTTGACCTAATGCTTACTTACCTCTTAACCTAGATTATAACTTAATCCTTTCAAATCTAGTTCCATTTTTCTTTTAACATTAACTACTAGCTCAAAACCTCATCTAATTAATATTCTACTCCCTTTTTAAACAAACATGCATGAAACATTTATCATTTGACATGATTAAAATTTAATAACAATTTCACTATACCAAAAGACTATTAATTAAAATCTAATAGCCGAAATCAAATCTGATTTCCTAGCCTACCAATATCATTTCTAATTAAATTCTTCCCCTTTTATGAAAACACATGCAATCCTAATTCATCAATCCTCTAACAAAAACAAATTTAAATTAACCTTTAATAAGACAATTAATTTATCCTCTAATAGAAAATTTAAATTAACTTCTAATTGAAATTTAACTTAACCCCTAACCCCTTGAACACAAGAGTAACATATTCCTTTTTATCATAATAAAATTTAAATTAACATTAACTACACCTTTAAATTAATTGAGTAAATCCACTTCTCTAATAGGCTAAACAAACTTAGGCCAAAATCCCTATTAATTAATTCACAAATTTTACAATTTAAAATAACCTAACTAACTAGTATTAATGATCCATTTAAAATAATTAGTTACTATCTTACTAAGTTGATCCCATACAAATAAAATTTGAATATGTTAATAAGTCTATTCATTTTACATAACACTAAAGCTATTAATCTAATAATTTAAGCTACACCATTGAATCAAATATATCTATATAAAATACTACACAATTTAGAATTAAAACAATAAAGGGATAGATCTTATTAACTAACTTAAACTATCTAGTAACCACCTATTAATCTAATCTAACTATCTAATAATCTACTAACCTAACTGCCTAATAACTCCCTATCCCATCACAAGGGACAAATCAGCAAGGGGTCGAATTCCTAAGGGAGGAGTGCAAGCCTAAATGACTTGGTTTGGGGCCCACCACCTAACTTACCTCATCCCTATACAAGGAAATTCACATGGCATAGACAAGACAGCAAGGAAGGTAGTGTGGGTATTTAAGCAGAGAGGATGATGAGTTACTAGGGCCCACCAAACATATCTCCATCCTTCCCAAGGAGAATTTTGCATGGAAGGGGAGAGAGAGTTAACTTGGGGCAAAAGGCATGTCAGAATTTAAGGGATGTTGACAGCAAGGGAGGTGGGTGCATGGACCAAGTAGTGCAGCCCCTTAACATAATAATTTACTTTTCAAAATTTACACAGTCCTACGCCTAAGTAAAGAGGTAAAGAGGTGAGGAGTATGGTAAAGGTGGGGCCCACAGGAATGGGTAAAACTGCAAGGTGAGTTTAATTAGAATTTAGGATTTAATTTCAAGGTTATGCTAGTAGGATTAGGAGACTAAATTAATTAGAGAGAGAGTATATTGGAAAAGGAATATTATCTGTGGTAAGGAGAATTATTTCCTTTCCCATACAAATTTCAGAAAGCATTTTTGCTCTAAATCTGGAAAGTGTCATGGGCCTTATTTGGTTTAAGCTCTTCCATATTGATTTTCTTAGTTCAATTTTTGTAATAGATCATTGTATGCATTTGGATTGATTTATTAGAGAAATATAGTAAGAGAACTAATAGTATTAGTTGATTTTTACATTATCATACTAACTAGTTTGATTTATTACTGTTATCAAGGCTATTTCTTCTTCTCAAGAATTGAGATTGAAATGGAGATTTTTAATGTAGAGAGTTGAATCTATGGAGATGGAATAGAGACTTTCAAAGGGAAAATGGAGTGTTCCAATAACTTAAAAACTTACAATTACATGCATTATGGAGACTTCAAGATTCACAAATCCTCAAGATTTTTATGATATGAAACTATTATATTGTCTTTCTCTTTCAATATTGGATATCCCTCTAACATGAAAGGTTAACTTCTTCTTTTTTTTCTAAGAAATAGAATGCATTATGCATGAACTAAAGAATCCTTCATTTACATTATGTTAATCTTACAAAATATAATTACACATCTTCAAGATGGTAAATCTATACAATACATGGATGGTATGAAACATTTCTTCCTTTAATCAATCATTACATAAAGAATGAGGGATCTTCACATCTATCTTGAAAAATCTTCCAAATGAACATTACAACAATCAATAAGAAATGAATTTCAATACAAAAGAGTAACCATGCAACATTGAAGTTGCTTACACACTACACCCAAATAGGGATTTCTTCCAAGCTTCTTTCACCGTCATCTTGACTTCAAAACCTGCAAATTTTGTGAGGAGAACCATGGGAAGCTCACCTCCCAACCAAGGTCTCAAGGAGACCACTCACGAGCTTGGAGAACCAAGGCTAAACCGGTAACATATCCAAATTCTCACAAAACATCATATATGCGCAAACAACAATTAACTCCCAACCAAGGCTTCACAAATGAGTTTTCCAAACCCATTGAAGTAGGATGAAGGTGGGCTTTTCCAAAGAGGAGTATTCCATTGTATTTTCAAATTTTTCAACAAGAGTTTTTCCATGCCTCTCTAAGGCTACATTGACATTCCTTCCATATACACATTTGGTTATTTCTATACCAAAAATAATATTTATAACATGGCTTCATGGAGCCCATACTCCATGAAATTATCCCTCTTCTCCAAGAAAAGAGACTCTCACTACAATGGAGAGCCCAACTAACCCCTTCACCCAAGGCCACTTCTTCCCTTCCCAAAGGGTGAGTAATGCCTTAACTCCCATGAACAACACTCCCAATCCAAAAGAACAAGAATTGATACAAAATCCAAATGCATTCCCAACCCAACACATAACAACAAAATCTAAATACAACAACACTATACAAGATTACATACATGTACACCATACAAGATTTCATATTCATAAAACAATAACATACAAATCTACTTGCAACAAAATAAGCACTTTCATGGCAATGGAGACCAACCTTCAAAATGTGTTATCGCAAAATGAATCTTGAGAAGATCCCAAATCCTTATCCTTCCTCTATCCAAATTCTAATTGTATTTAAAATTACAGAGTGGGTGAACACCCACTAAGTCTCCCCAAACCCTCTAAAAAGACCCCCAAAAGTGTACTCAAGATCTAGAAATTAATGAGACATGACCTCTAGCCTTTTTCTTTTCTCGTCTCCC
Organism: Thuja plicata; assembly: GCA_018584345.1. Classification (NCBI taxonomy): domain Eukaryota; kingdom Viridiplantae; phylum Streptophyta; class Pinopsida; order Cupressales; family Cupressaceae; genus Thuja; species Thuja plicata. Next base: position 122,121 of record MU228392.1, on the reverse strand, counting down.
CTCTTAATTGTGAGTTTAGTAAGGAGTGTGGGACAAGTTAGATGCATGTGGCCATCTCTATTTTCGCCACTTTTGAAAAGTAAAAATTTTGGAGTGCCATAATGGTGGTCTAGGTTTTTTTCATAGGTACAAACTAGCCCTAACCCAAGGTACCCCCTTAGGGTTAACTAATTTTGGCCAAAAATACACTCTAGAGTCACTTTTGACTCTTCCAAAGTACCCCTAAAGTTCAAATCCGAGTTCCAACTTGATGTGCTCCTTACAAGACATCTATGTGCAAGTGGGATTAATATAACACCCTATAAGGTTTGGTGATTCTTGTCCAAGTCCTAATTTGACATGTCACCATCCACATGGACAATACAAGTGTCAAGTGACACTAAAAAAAAATACACATCACATTTACAATGACATGTCCAAACAACAACATGAATTTAAACTATTAACAAATATTTAGATTACATTTACAACAAAGATCACATTACAATGAGGTTTTAACCCCCTTATCGGATTAAACCTTGGCTTACTCAATTCACATGTGTTTAGCCCTGATTCTCCAGAAAAATTTCATGGTTCTTTTTCCTGCACACTAAACTCGAGCATTAGTAGTCCAAGATAATAAAATCACATGCAATATACATATTCAATTCATACTTAGAAACATTAATCAATAAGAAGAATTAAATTTCTAATTACAATTTTCATGCAGAAATGTTTAAAACATAATAATTCCATAATCATCATGACATAACATCCATGAAATAATCAATTCTAAACATGATATGATCTCCTCATCAATTCACCTATCTAACATGTATAATCAAAATCAACCACATGTTCTAGGTCTAATCCATATCAGAATGTAATCCATACAATATAATCATCATCAAAACATAATATCTCGAGTCTCTATCAGGATAATCAAAAAGTGTATCAATGTATCAAAACATAAAGTATCAAAGTATGAATGTTTAGTAATGCTATGATGGGTTGGGGTGAGGCCTCACATGTGGAAAAACCACAGTTGACTGCGGCAACTTATGCAAAAGGTCAGAAAACAAAAAAAATTCAAAGCAATAAATAAAGGCATTAATGACACAAAGAAAGAACACTCACCAGACGTCCTACGCCATTTGGCCTCTGATATGTCCTTACTCGGTCGGATATGTGTGTGACTCCAAGTAAGCCTGCCATCGCATGAAAATAGGAGGAAAATCAAAGAAAATTAAGAATAAACTCACCAAGAATTCAAGAGCTCCAAGAAGGCAATGTGACAAATGTATGGCTCTCTTGGATACTTATAGGGATTTTCAGAAACCCTATATCTCTAGGAAGTCATATTTTTCTTCTTGGTCCCTGGAAACTTTGACAGTCAATATTAGATGCAATATAAAGCATTTTTCAAATCAGTCAGCTACCCAGATACAGAAATTGCGGTTTCAACAAATTAACGATTATGTCATGACTTTTCGCTCAAATTTGTTGAGGGGGCATAAATACACCTACTATCATTGGGGCAAGTTGGGGCAAGATCAAAATCAGAGAATCTTTGACACACTATGACAAGTCACATCACATCAAAGAGGGGCAAATGTAGACACTTGAAAATGGACAGGCTTGTGACTTGACATTAAAAACACTAATTTTCATCTATTAATTAATAGTTTTTTAATCATAAATTAATCATTTATTTTCCTCTAAATTCATTCCCAAAATTATCTAATCAAATTCCCAAAATTAATTAAATAATTAATTTTATTTAATTAATTAACCTTAATTGATTAATTACCACTAATTAATTAATTAAATTCAATTTCCCATAGTTTAAATTCAAATATTTAAACTTACTAATTAAATTCTTCCAATTAAATTAATTTAATTTCATCAAATAAAGCAATTCTAAATCAAAAAGAATTCAATAATATCACATGTTGAAAATTTTAATTAAATAAATGAATTAAATATTATTTTATCTTCAAAGAGATAACTCCAATCAGATCACATGGGTTACTCCACCCATCTCTCTAGTTCACATGGGTAACTCCACCCACCTCTTCAGTTCTAAAAGGTAACTCACAATTAGCTCTTCAGTCAACCATACTCTATCTCCTCTTTACTAATTGAAGAGGTGGAGTTTACTGATGGCTTCTTCAGTTCCCTTTGATCTCAACCGTTCATCTCCCTATCTCTGGGATTGATCTCAACCGTTCATATCATCCCCAATTCCTATATAATAAACCCTTCATAACCATTTGAAGGATCCAAGATTTCAAGCTCTCGTGTGCCATTACTTTGTCAGTTTGGCTCTAGCATTCAAGTTATCTTGCGATCACACACACATTTCAATTAGCAAATTCTTGACACTTCTCAAGTCATAGACGCTGCCCACACCAATACTGAGCATCAAAGATAGTATTTTAGAAGGAGTAGAGAGAGATAATAGAAGCTTCAAGCACTTTGGGGTTTGCATTCATTTGTTTTCCTTTTCATTGCTTGTACATTTTATTGGTTACATTTTAAGTTATTTGTTATTGGTAGCTTTCTGTATTGGATTTATGTCATTGTAAAACCGTTGCTACTAACCCCCGCCTTTGGAAAGCTTGGGAATCAGGAATCACGAAAGAGGAGGCGTACACTGTCAGTCAGTAAACATGTGAAGAGACAACCTAGTTGGTATGGAAACCAATCATTTGTTACCTTCACTGAGCTGAAGTATTGTCAATGTTAACCGAGCATGATGTTTTGTTCACTGAGTGGTTGGTGAAAAGCATTTATTGGATCTCCCTAACTCATTTTCTATAAATTTGATCGACGTGAACTCATTTGTTCACACCGCGATCACAAAGTTGAATAGAGAAAAGAGAGAAAAGTTGCAGCAAATCATTTTTTAGCAATCTACAGAGATTTAGGTACATTCCGAGCACAATAGAGGTTACTCAGTAGGCATGACATTTTTCTCTAGTTATTCGACCACTATTTGTGCAAGCCCTAAAACAAAAAATATGGTATCTACATCTTGAACCCTGAAAGAAAAGATGGAGAAGGATAAAAATATTGTTTTGGTGAAGAAATCCACTTGCACTGATCTCAACTACAAGATCCATCTACAAGTTGCAGCCCAACCAGGCGATAAAGGTGCATTTTCATCTATCCCACCTAGGATTTTGTTAGTCCAAGACATGCATGCCTACATTCACTAAAAATAGGTGAAGTCAAAGAATTTGAACTTATTTCCACTAATCAATCACTATGCATAGATGGGAAGTTGAAAGAAGATCAAAAACATTTGGAGGTTAAAGGGTTAACCAATGCCCTAAATTTCCTGAATGTATTTAAGACCAAGTGGATCCGCATTGTCCTGAGTTGTGTACATGATGCAAAGTGATGGCTAGATGAGCCTAAGAAGATAACAAAGGATATTATTCATGTCCTGACAAGGTATCCTATATGTGATAAATCAAAATCCCTCATGCACCCTCCGAGAACATAAATAGAAAAGCTAACAGGAGCCAAATAGGACGGTAGAGGTCTGAAGATCAATTGCATTGGTGATCCTGAACTCAGATTTAGATCTTATGTCATTGGCTACAAGATATTGCACTCCAACAGACTGAATAGCATTGCTAGTGCATCTGTTGACATAGCATATAGAATTGTTAAGAAATGAGTACAATATGACCTATTTGAGCTGTTACAAAGATAATTTGAAGAAAACATGAAGACTATCATATTAGCAAGATCAAATACATGTAACTTTGGTTCAATAATACTATGCACATTTTTCTACTTGTATAACTTCTTTCCATCCATTGGTAAAGTGAAATGGAATTCAAACCGACTGGTTACTATGAAAATATATGATTTCAATACAAGTCTAGGGAAGAATTTTGAGCCAATTATGAATGAATATTTTTTCAAGTTTAAAGAAAGAATTGAAAAGAGATCCATAATTCCTCAAAAATTAGTGGAAAAATACAAAGATAAAATATGTTTTTTAGTTGACATCGATACAACTCTAATCAAGGTAGATCAATCGAGGATAGCATGGCTACCTCCGTTAGATTATGAGTTAGATATTTATATTGCATCTGAAGCTATTGAAAAACTATTAAATGAGCCTATTGACAAATCTACCATGAGATTTGGCACATTTGATGAAGCCCAAACCCAAATCACTATTGGTCTACAAGCTCAAAAGATGAGCAGAGAAAAGACTAAAATTGTGAAGACTTTAAAGAGAAAATTTGCAATCACAGATGAAGAATTAGACAAGTTTTTTTATGAAACTGATGAGCAGACTTCAGTTGGTCAAGATGATGAACCTGAACATGATGTTGATGCCACTGATTCAGATGAAGCACAAGACAAGGTACCTAAGGCCAAAAGGGGAAAGTCATAAAGACTAAGTCTCCATCACAGACCAGATCAAAATCGGTGACTGTGGATTCGCCACCTTTGAAGAAAGGTGTAGCAAAAATTACAAGACCCTCACTGAAGCTCACTTACCAAACAAGAAAATAGAAGGGTACTATAGAGAATCCTGCACCAAGGAAAAGGAAGAGACGTGTAAGGAACAAAGATGAAAAGGATGATTCTGATGAAAATCCAGATCAATTCAAGGTTGTATAGAATAAGATACCTCAGACTATTGATGAAATTGCAAAAGCAATCATTGCAGCCGAACGACTAGGACATCCAAAGATACATGCATATTTTGATCTGACTACTGAGAACAAGGACAAAATCAAAGAAGAAATTATAGGTATGATGATCAACTTTAAACAAGTTCCAGTTGAATTTTCTACCTACCTTCCTTCTTATTTGTATGATAAGAAACCAGCAAGATGGACCTATGCACTTCAAACTAAGAAACAGATGAGAGAAGCAACTCTCACTCTTATTAAAGTTGATTCTACAATTGAGTAGATAAATGATATAATGAAGTAGTATGCCAAAAAATTTCCTAAGAAGGAACGAGCACTCAATATTCTACAAGGAAATTTGAAGGAAGTAGATATTGAGATCACATAGATATGGAATAAATTGTTGAACCCACCAAAGGAAATCAGATATACCGAGGAAGAAATAGACATTGCATCCAAAGTCAACATCGAGGAAAATCAACCATACACATAACCAATAGATGTTGATGTTGCAGATGTTGAAAATGTATTAGATGGAATTCCTCAACTATTGAATAATATGAGTCACCCAGAGATCACAGTACATGACATCACTGAAGGTGATCCTGATGATAATGCTAAGGAAGATGAGATAGTCGGAGCAACTGAGACCATGAATGAAGAAGACACAATAAAGGTTTCTTGAGCTAATGTACCAGGTTAGTTACCTATATTGGTAAAATAAATTGAGATTTAAATTGAAGCATAGAAAAAGACACCTAATCATGCCACTGATACAACTAAAGATAAGGTGATAAGCATAGTACACAGACCGAGCATAGTGGTGGAACTACCCAAGGTGATGCACAAAAAGATACCACTAATGTAGAAACAAAAGGTGAAGGTATTCTAGATAACATAGATAATATATTGGATACTTATACTCCAGATACAAAGTCAGTTACCGAGACACCTCACCAAGTCATCACACCAAGTATCAAGCAAGAAAATCATGAACCCAAGCACAAGGCTCAATTAGCATTAACTTTATCTCCTTCATCCATTGTTCAAGGAAAGGAAAAGAAGAAGAAGAAAGGAAGAAAGGATGCAGTAACCTTCAATCAAATCATAGAGATTCCATCATGGGATCCAAGAATGCTTGATCCAAAAACATTAAATAAATATTGTGAATTATGCACTAAAAAAGCAGCACAGGATAATTGAAGGCAAGAACACAAAAATGCACAAGTTTTAGAAGGCGCCAAGGAGATCCTGTAGCAAGTTGTTCCTGACTTAGCTATCAATGAAAAGACACCCATCATTGATCAACTTGCACTTCTTACCGAGGTTATTAAAAAACCTGACATTGATATCAAGTAGAAATTGGAAGAAAGAGCAGAGAAGAAGATACAATACAAAGTCACAAAGAAGATCAGCCAGGTAGTGGCAATCAATAAGGTAACTCTGTCTAAATTTGTAAATGGTTTAGAAACTATTATATCTAAAGCCATTACAATTCTATAGAAGTTATGCACTCTAGATAAATTCACTACCGAGATTAGTGAAAAGCTAAAGAAAATAGATCAAGATCTAAACGATAGTGCAAACAGTCTATCAACTAAGCAACATGCATTGCAGATGCATTACAAAAAAGTTATCCATACCAAGTGGTTGAGACTAGACTTAAAGCAAGAAGAGGAGAAAATCAGAGAAGAAGTAACAAAGCTACAGTAAATGTTACTACCGCATTTGGTAATGATGCAAAAACATGTGACATTGGAAAAGACTTTAGTTGCCACCCTAGAATTGTCAATAACCGACAGCAAATATGATATACATGCTCAAATCAACTTAGAGAAATTAACCCTTGATCATTTAAAAGAGGAATGGGAGAAGCTACTGGAAACTCTTAAGAATGCCCATCCTACCATTTTTGACAAATTGTAAGTTATACTCCTTTTGTCATTATTTTCAAAAAAGGGGGAAATATATGTATATAAGTATAGTAAAGAGGGATACTATAATCAGGATGAGTTCAAATACATATACCGAGCATGTATAAAGGGGGATTCATCATGTATATTATGTATAGAAATAAGTTTTTGATACTAATTCCAAAGGGGGAGAATGTTACTCTAATTGAGCATTGAACTTTTCATTAGTATTCAAGCACTCAACATGGACAATTAGTAATAGAGTCACAAACAGGATAGTTGGTATATTCACCAAAGTGTAGAATTAACTGAGAGCACTGATCATGCTCAGAGTTAACCAAGTACAGTGATACATTGAGATGATAGACTACACCAAGTAGTATACAACACCGAGCTACACAGTATAAACTGAACAAGCAATATAACTGAGATACACAGGCTACACTGAGCACCGAGAGACATCAATAAAAAAGTGGCCCACATGCCACATAAAGTTTGTTTTGGCACATTATTCTATTTAACAACTTTTTTTCTGACCTAGATAATGGTTTACACGATTGAGGAGAGCATTAATTATGGATTTATAGAATTAATTATTTATGTCTCATATGTTAGATAATCAAGGTAAATTATGTACACCTTTGATCTTAGGGTAGGGATGTAATTGTGAAGCCCTAATTAGGTCATAAAGTTTGATATATAAATGTATAGATGTCAAATTTCATAATGTATGTTGATCAAGAAATGATCAAGTAGCCACCATACTATAGACATCAGAGATCAGACAAGGGATTTCAAGGACATGGACTACATTGTAGCAATCAGTTTTTAGAACAGAAGCAAGGCTACCAAGAAAAATAGAGCAGAAGGTATTATTCACATTGAGGTGATATGTTTTGAATGTATGTAATGGATCTGTATCAGTAATATTGAGATTTTATATGTTTTAGATCAAACTTATGTTACTCTCTAACAATTGTAATAGACCCCTAAATCTGTTAACAGAGTAGACTTAACTGTCTTTTTGTAAATATCTTAACTGAGTGCACACATAACTTGTGTTGAAAAATCCTCACACAAGGTAGATCTAGTTGATCTAATTATTACTCCTAACAGGGTAAGATCATCAAAAGTGATCATTCTGTGTAAGGTTTAATAGGATACTTTATTTACTACAGTAGTGAAGTTTTGTGGGTCTCGTCCCCACCACAGTTTTTATGTTCTAACAAGATTTTTCTCTGATACCAAAATACTAGTGTCATGAGTACTTAATTTCATGTATTTTTATTGTTTATTTTACATGCATTTACATTTCAGAAGTGATACTATATGTTTGGTGTATACAATCTACTCAATCGGTTAATACAAAACAGTGGTTACAAAGAATTGATTAAAAAATTTTAAGGGTAATGATTCACCCCTCACCTCTCAGTACACACCCTTTCCATTATCCCAACAATTTTCATCACATGATGCACGCATTCATGGAAGATTATGTAGATGAAATTTTATCAAAATCTTATACAAGAAGTGAGAATCTACCAATTCTAGACAAAATCTTAACAGGGTTGGAAAAATTTAAAGTGGGACTAAATCCAAAAAAGTGTACATTTGGAGTCCAATCAAGAAAATTGCTAGGATACATTGTTTTGGCCAAAAGCATAGATGTGGATCCAGCCAAAGTTAAAGCCATCATGGAAATGGGAGCACCAATAAAAATTATCCAATTAATATCTTTGCAAGGAAGGCTACAATCCATAACGAGGTTCATATCACAATTGGCAGAAAAGTGTCACTCTTTCACCCAACTTCTACATAAAGATATATTTTTCAAATGGGATAACAAATGTGAGGAATCCTTTGATCTTTTGAATAAATATTTGATGAATCCTCCCATCTTAATGGCTCCAATACCAAGTAAAACTTTTATACTCTATATCTCAGCAACAAAAAATTCAATGGGAGTGTTATTAGCACAAGAAGATGATCAAGGAAAAGAGAAAGAAATCTACTACATTAGTAAAAATTTGGTAAAATATGAGCTCAACTAAACCTTTATAGAGATGGAATTTCTAGAAGTATTTTTTGCTTCCCAAAAACTAAGACACTATATGCTAGCACATAAAATCAAGTTAATTGCAAAGATAGATCCATTGAAATACCTTCTTAGTAAATCAGCCCTAACAGGTAGGCTAGCCCAATGGGTTATGGTGCTAAGTGAATTTAATATAGAATATGTATACTAGATATCTATCAAAGGAAAATTCATAGTGTATCAATTATAAGAGGCTCCATTGTCAAGCAAAGAACCTATACAAGTGGAATTCTTGGATGCAAGAATTCTTACCATTGAAACAAATACATGTAAATTGTACTTTGACAGGTCATTTACTCAACATGGCTTGGGGGAAGGAGTTATTTTCATTACACCTCAAGGATTCACAAGACCAAAGTCCTATGAGATATTTTTTCCATGCACCAATAATATAGCATAATATGAAGTACTTTTTATTAGAATCAAGATGGCCTTAGAATGGAGAATCACAAAATTACAAATCTATGGAGACCCTCAATTGATCATTAATAAAATTAATGATGAGTACCAAACCAAAGATGAAAAAATTATACCTTACAAAAGGATAGTTGTTGATTTTAAGAAATACTTTGTATTTATCACATTTGAAAAAATACCAAGAGTTGAGAACAAAGCAGTAGATGTCATCGCTACACTACCTTCACTTCTACAAGTACTTGATCAGAATGAAAGATATGAATTCTTGGTGGAATAATTTGTAAAACTTGCATATGACCAATCTGACTCCCAAATCATTTTCCTAATTGTGGGTCTTGACTCTACTTGGTATGGTCTCATTTACATGTACCTCAAAGAAAATGCCTTACCCTTATACCAATCTTGAAATGAAAAGAGAAACCTTGTATGCCAATCCTCTTGTTTTACCCTTATAGATGATACATTGTATTGAAAAGGTCTTGATGGTAAGTTACTTAGGTGTTTAGAGAGTGAGTAATCTCAAATGGCCTTACATGAAATTCACAATGGTATTTGTGTGTCACACTCGACTGGTTTTACCTTAGTGAATAAACTCATTAGGATGGGGTATTATTGGTCAACAATGGATAAAGATGCATGCAAGTTTGTAAAAATTTGCCAAAAGTGCCAATTTCATGGGTTATACATGTGCCTGCATAGGAGCTACATCTAGTGACCACACCTTGGCCCTTTTATCAATGAGAATTTGATTTGATTGGGATGATTTAGCCTCCCTCTTCAAATAGTCATAAATACATTATAACTACAAAAACATATTTCACAAAATGGGTTGAAGTCGTACCCTTATCAACTGCAACAAGAAAGTATATTTCCATGTTTATATTGAATCACATAAGTTCTAGATATGGTATCCCACATGTCATCATAATATATAATGGGAAACAATTCAAACAAGGATGTCAAAGAGCTATGTGAAAAGTTCCATATCATTAAATATTTCTCTTCAATATATACCCACAAGTGAATGGACAAGAAGACGTATCCAAAAAAATCATCCTTAAGAAAATAGTTGATGATTCAGGTAGAGATTGGGTGCACATTCAATTAAATCCAAAATTGTGGGATTACAAAACTAGTATCAAAACACCTATTCTCTAGTCTATAGAATTGAGGAATTTTTACCATTGGAAATTGAAATTCTATCACTTAGTGTTTCTCTACATGGCATATTGACAGATGAAGACTATAGAGTTTCTAGGTTGCAAGAACTAGAACTACTTGAGGAGTATCAACACCAAGCATATGATCATTCAAAGGGTATCAAAAGAGGGTGTCAAGGACCTCTAACAAAAATATCAAACCTAGAGAGTTTAAGGTTGGTGATATAGTTCTAAGAGAGAACCTAAGAAATCAACATCCATTATTCATCTAAGTATTGCATCCATTTAAACAACTAGTCTAACTAAGGCATCCATCTAAACATTTCTATAGGTAAAGCATCCCTAAAAATTCATACATTAGCATCAAAGTAATTAAATGATCCATACATACTACATACAAAAATAAAAATACATGCATATAGATATAACAATATAAAAATGAATCCACCAAATATCTCATGGCATCATCATATATCACCAAAATCATAAAGTCTAATGTATAATGATATCAAAGGAGAATAATTCATCAAGATAAAAATGGGGGTAAGGTATATCAAATTTCCACATCAAGATACATCAAGAGTCCATCATAAGCATCAAAACTAGGATATATGTGTCCATCATCAAAATTTGATATCATCAATAGGATCTAGGCATGACTCCCTCCTGACTTTGTAGGATGGCTCATCAAAATGACACAACCTATACATGTACTTGTACTATTGAATGGTCTAGTACCACCCCCTATCCCTACATCTAGTCCCCTTGGAGGCCTAGAAGACATACATGTAACTCCCTAACTCTCTATTTGTCCTCTTTGAGTACTTTGACTCTGTCTAGCAACCTATGAATATGTAGGACGTTGTTGATTTGCTTACACCACTAAATCATATGTTCATCTATAATAATTTGTCCTTGCACTGTGATGTGTAATGTCCCTCATAGAATCTCAATTCAAGTCTTGTTTTGTAGTATGATCTAATTGAGCGGCTGCTAAATATGACCTCGTAGTAGCCAACTCACCCTTAAGGGCATGAATCTGCACATGTAGAAAAGTAATATATTCCTGGGAAATAGGTATCTCCCCACGTAATATTTGTATCTTTTGAATGGAGACACCACCCTTCACAATCAGTACTCCTCTATGAACATCATATACTAGATTATGTGTCATACCTAACCTAACCCTGCATGCAACCCATCCCTGATCTAGAAACTCTAGTCTCCTCCTCTCGATGGAATCTCCTTGACCATCACCTCCTCCATGGCCACCATCACCACCTCCACCTCCATCTCCTCCATCACCACCTCCACCTGCATCTCCCCCAATGGCTCTACCACCTCTCCCTCTCACTCTCCTAACCTGACCACCACCTAGTTGTGCATCTATATTCCTCCATCCATATCTCACCTATCAATGAGGCATGTCATCATCATCACTCTCCAAATGAGAAACTGGCTCATCTAGAGAATTCAACTATGGAAATGGGTGTGCAGCAAACAAATGTGCATAATCATTAGACACACCTGCATCTAGTACATCATCTAATTAATCTCAAGTCAGTGGTACCAATGTCTAAAACTCATCCACTCCTACCTCATATGACACACATGGTCCCCAAGTATCTCTATCCTTGCGTACAGGTACATAAATGACCAATCCCTATGGCATGCTCTGAGTCTTACCATAGTGACGAAGTACCTTAGTCACAATGAATCTCTCAAGGATAAAGGAAGTCTGACTAATCAACCATCAAGATGTAAACAAAAAGGGAATCTCTCTTCGATCCTTCAACCACTCCTCACATCCAAGATAAGGTCTCCACCACATTGTATCTAAATGATTGATCTAATGTCTCCAATACTCCAATTTTCCTAGCTTTGGCTGGACAATGATACCACTGTACCCATATATGAATAGATGACCTATAGTCTACACCCTATCTGCCAATGGTCATTTCACTGGGAGGTGCTCCCAGACCTAAATTTATAATACTATCACTCCTACAAATAATGATGTACGATCATAAATAACTTGGTGCAGCTCATGATACAAATGAGCTAGAATGCAAGAACCCCATGAAAATATTTATAGCCTCCTAATCATATCCTTTAGTAATGAAAACCAACCCACACGGAATCTGTGAGCCCTCTAATTTGACATCATGAATCCTCTGATCAATGCTGCTAATACTGATGGCAGTGGAGCATGTCCCTACACCATATCGTCCCAATGCATAGTATAACCTCTAATCTGGTCATCCTAAAACACTCATCGTTCTGCAATACCATCATCAATAGGATCAAAATAGACCAACTCACCAATGAAAAAAATCCTCAGTATCATATAAACATCCTTTGGAGTAATCATCATCTCTCATGTCAACAAGTGAAAGGTATTGTGGTCACTATGCCACCGCTCTACCACTGATTTCAATAAAGCCTTGTTTACCTGAAACTGGATACCTAAGACCACAGTCTCTAATTACCCATATCTCAGTGTGAGACAAATCCTTAATCATCCTAAAGGGTTTTGGGTATTGACCCCTCATATTCAGCGTATCTAGCTGAACCTATCAAGTCACACATCACAAGTCAATCTTGGATCGATCATCAAGTGTCAATCAAACTTATCACATCATCTATTTTCTTAGGTAAGGTTTGCAACAATCTTGATGAGCGCATAACATTTCCATTCCTCTAGATCTTGAGGATGGAAAGTAACATCGACTATCATATCATATCAAATTGATATCAATACCAAATTGACCAATCATTGACCATATCACAACTGACTGACAACACAATACATCAATAAGGAAACCCTTTTTAACCAAATTATAAATTATCTCAACATACCTAACATTCTATCAACATCATCATCAACTTTATAAACATAACAAGTGAACGAGGAAACTAAATTCATCATAAAAAATATGCTCAAAAATGACATTGGACTTCATCATTTTTTCAATGCACCTGACAAAATTTGCATAAAACATGTAAATCTTTGCATCTCATATGTGAATTATCACATATCAGATGTGAAGCTTTGCATCCATATGTGAAGTATCACATATCAGATTCAAAGCTTTGCATCCATATGTGAGTCTTCGCATATGAGATGTGAAGCATCACATATCATAATGTGGACAGTTAAAATGACCAATTGCTTTAATGCAATAAGTTTGATAACATTCTTTTTCAATTATTAAATAATTTTTATTATTTAATTAATTTGCGTCTTGCCACTATAATCTAAATTCAAAATCATCATTTCTCTATAAAATTTCTAATTAAGTGATTTTAATTAATTACTTAATATTTCATCAATTATTCACCTATGAAGTGATTAAATATTCATCATTATTTAATTATTCCCTATCTTATTGAAATTAATTAAATAAATATATTTTTTAATTTATATTCATTATTTCTTATTATTATTACATTTATGTAATAATTAAATAAATTTCCCTCTCATAATTAAATAAATTATATTTATTTAATTTAATAATTATTCCTCTTAAAAATAAATAAAGATTTATTATTTATTTATATTCCTCACGTGTGCAAATAAATAAACTATTTTATTTATTTAATCATATATATCCCTCCAATTATGAGTTTCAGTTAACTCCACAATTCTCTCTCCTAACTGATCAATTAAATCAGTTATCTATTTAATCTATTTGGTCTTCTACTCCACCTCCTCAATTAAAGTCTCCAATCAAATCAGTTAACTCTCCCATCTTCTCAACACATGAAATCAATATAGTTAAACTCCCACTCACTCTGAGTTCAACTCTTCAATCTATCCTCTTAATAGATCCATCTATTTTGTTGACATGTAATCAGTCGAGTTCATCTCTCACTCACTCTGAGTTCAACTCTTCAATCACAACCAATCATGGAATCTTGATTGGAACCCTAAAAATATTATAAATAGAAAGCTTGTTTCTTGTATTTTTTAACCATAATCACTTTGAATTCTTATGCTGGCACATAGAACACTCATTTTATGAGAGCCCACATTGCATAGAGAAGGAGAACAATGAAGGAGGACTTTTGGTTTTCATGTTCATGGTTTCGATTAATTTCATTATTATTTGATGATTATGCATACTGCTTATTTTCTTCCTCTTTCGATATTGGAAATACTAGTTGCTTAATAGATCTCTTTGTGGTTCAGACCTATATCCTTTATTACACATATGTGAGCTTCCCGTATGATATGTGAAGCCTCTCATATGTTATGCGGGGTATCGCATATCATAGATGAGCTTCACATATGATATGTGAAGCCTCCCATAACATATGTGAAGCATCGCATATATATGTGTTGCATCGCATATACTATGTGAAGCTTCATATAGTCTATGCAAAGTAGTACATATATATATATGATAATTCACATATACTATGTGAAGCTTCACATAGTATATGTGAAGCCTCACATACAGAATGTGAAGCCTCGCATATGTAATGTGATACTTCGCATTCTCTATGTGTGTCTTCGTATACCAGCAGTAAAAAAACAAAAATAAATTGCTAAAAACTCATCAACTTAACTCATATATAATCAAACAACAATCCAACAAAAATCAGGAGATTTTCAAAACCCACACCCCAATTTTTTCAAATCAAAACCCTATTCATCACAACATCAACAAAATTACAAAGAGGGGTTTTCCTGAAACATATCGGTGGGCCATACTGGGGTGGTCTCTGATATCATCAGTCTCTCTCAAATATATGATCAGCTAAAGGAATCACCATCTTCCAACCAAGAGTCTCTCACCCACAACAAAAGAGCACAAAATGAGCAAGAAAAAATGAGAAAGAAATGGCTTTTTACTCTTAAAAAGTACACTTTTACCATTAGAGGCATTTTTATGGCATTTATTTTCACCTTGGAGGCCTATTAATCCAATATCTTAACTAGGGGCATATCCATCATCAGGGGATTAATTTTTTCAGGAT
Organism: Thuja plicata; assembly: GCA_018584345.1. Lineage (NCBI taxonomy): Eukaryota > Viridiplantae > Streptophyta > Pinopsida > Cupressales > Cupressaceae > Thuja > Thuja plicata. The sequence goes on along the minus strand of MU228392.1, from coordinate 106,910 downwards.
TTAAATCAAAATGAGAAAACTCATGCAAAATCACCAAATTTTCAAAAAATATTAAAATCCTAATATCATTTCAATTTAAATCTCGAGGGGCATACTATCACCACAAAGAAAAATTTATAAAATCAGGGACATTGAAATTCAAATTTTCAAAATTTTAAATTGGGGCATCAAAAATATCATATTGGGGATTCACATTGAGACATCATCGTCGTTAGCATCATATCACAATCAAGCATTGGACATCATATTTTCTTTGAACCAACACGCTTCGCATGTTGATTCAAAGAGGGGCAAATATTTACACCTAAAATGATCAAAGACAAGCTCCGATGTCCTTCTTTCTTCTCCATAATAAGATTGATGTTGCTCTTTGCACACACACACAATTGCACAAAAAAGCCAAGTTTCGCTAATGAGAATACTAGAAGATTTCTAACAATTCTTGAGGTTCTCAAAATCTTGTGGTTTAACCTTGAATGAGAGGAATAGCTCTCAATTTATAGGAAATGAGGATCAATTAGGTGAGGATTACAAGAATCCATGAATAATGAAGATATTTGGTTGGTGAGATGCTAGGAAGAATGATATGGGGGAGATCAAATAAGGAGATGTTGAAAATATTTGTGAAGCACCTTAAAAGGGATGAGAATCCTCAATTAAGGGATATGGTATTTAGGTAGGATTAGGAATCATTAATCAAATTAATAATTCAATATTCTCAATATTGCTCAAAATCAATAATTATATTTATGAAATTATGAAAATCTCATAAATTAAAATTAGCCAATTAATTAATAAAAATTAATTAATTGTTGGAGACTTAGGGAAAAGGGAATAAATAAAGTTTATTTATTTATTCAATTAGGACCTAGGATAAACTATGGGTTATTCATCCAAAGGGGGAAATTAGTGGATTATAGGTCAAATTGAAGGTGTTGATGTTGAATTGAAATGATTTTGATGATATTGATAAGGTTTAGGATCAATTTCGAGGGTTCCAAAATAGTTTAGGAAATAACGAGGCATTGATGAGCTTTGACAATGCACCCACGTAATGATGATTGGAAATGATTGAAAAGCGCCAATGAACTTTGATGGTGTCGTAAGATTGAAATTGAAATGGGGAAATATTGATGATCATGGACAATTTTCCCAAAATAATGATGATCAGAAGTAGTATTGACAAACATGAACAACACTATTGAATCGATATTGACAGATTGATAGCGATAACACCGATGATCTTTGACAATGTTATAAAATGGCTGATTAAGGGGATACAAAGCATCAATGATCTTGGACAATGATCCTAAAAAGATGATAAGATTGATCGAATTGAAATGGGGTTTTGATTGATTTGTAAATCAGGTTAATTAGGCATCGATGATCTTGGACAATGCCCTAGAATGGTCAGAATGAGTCCAAACAATTCTGCAAGTGATTAGGAATAGAATAGAATGGGTTTGAATTTATTTAGGAAGGTTTGGAATGGTTTAGGATCACATAGGATTGAATAGGATCAGTTTAGGGTTGATCGGAATTGATTAGGAAAATGATTGATTTAATAAAGAGAGTAGAAATGTTAGTAATTGATGACATGGAAGAATGACACAATATTAGTGAATGATAAAGATCAAACACACAATATAGAATACATGTTGAAAAGGGGGCATAGGCAATGAACCATTTTTAGGTGTCTACATTTTTCCCGTCTTTGAGACAATGTGATTATGAGTGTTGGCTCAAAGAAAAATAGAAGATCATGCCCCATTGGATCGACAGAATGGAGGTAGGATGCCCCCTCAGAAAATTGGGCAGAAATTGAAATGAGGACAATTTTTCAAAAACAAAGATGATTGCTAGGATTGACAGAAGAAATTTTAGTAGAAAGTAGAAATTAGATGAAGAAAATGTTAGTAGAATAGATGTTGGCTTTCAAAAGTGCAATTGTGTTATAAGAGATTATTTTGATATTGCAAAAGTGGTTGCAGCACATCATGGCACAAAATCCAGTGTGAGAAAGTCATCCTTTTTGCGTAAACAAACACAATGCAGATAGAGGATGGTCTTCTCCATCCTGAAACCATGTAGCAGACATGCCCCAGAATTTCATGAGATCGTCAAACAGGCAGAAAAAGTAAAGTGAAATGAACGGGTCATGAACCATCCCGGCTACTCTCATAAGTTCAGGTAATATCATCAAGTAGCATAGGAACATGATCAAAAAAGAAAATCAAAAATACTCACTGAAACAATTTGAGCCAACAGCCATTCTGATCTTTTTTACTTGCATTAAATGTTCGTTGATTGATAGCTTAGATTTGCAAAATGCTTGATTTGATAATTGATTGATAGCTTGGACAGATTGATTGATAGCAAATGTCAAAAGATTGAACAGTCTAACCAAATTGAATGTTGAGTCACAATGATTCAGATCGCATTTGTGAGGATATGATTTTTTTAAGCACAGATTGATGATTCTATCACTGATGTCAGCAAACATGATGTTTGATTCGCAAAAAGAAGACAAGTATGTACAAATTTATTGCATATTTTTGAAGAGATTTTGCAATTTTTAGGATTTTTGAGATATTTGAATTTTTTGTGATGATCTTTTTTTCAGGAATTTTCAGGATTTTTAGGATTTTTTCAGCATCATATTTGATTTTTTAGGGTCTTTTTTCAGGATCATATTTGATTTTTTTGGATTTTTTTCAAATTGCCCCTAGTGTCTAGCAAGGCGGGGACATTTTGAAAGTAGAAATGGATTGGTAGATGAACAAAGGCCAAGGGTCACAGCATTGGATCTGGTTAGGTGCCAAGGACTATCTAAGAAAATGGGATAACAATTTTTTTTTTACCAAGCGGGGGGACTAGACAAGACAATGATAAGGTAATGAGATAGTGCAGTGGATAGAATGCAAGAAATGGACATGGCAAGAGGTTTTTATTTGAAAACATATTTTGCATTGAACGTCCTTATTTTATATCAAGACCAAGATAGGGAGTTGGATAGGACAATGTTAGGACCTAGATAGGATAATGACAGGATATGAACAGGAAAATGATAGGATATGGGTAGGATAAGCAAGATCAATAAGGGATATGGGATATATGGGTGTTGATAGGATAAAGGATATGAGGGACATAGGATAATGGAGGATATGTTGGGGATAATGGAGGAGAATTAAAGGATTAATGGAGGATAACACAAATGAAATCTGCCCCCAAGTATAGACTGCAAGAAGTTCATAGAATTACACATGACGCCTATTTGCCAGGTTTTCATTATGGTACTTGCCCAAAGCGCCTGTTTGCCAGGTTTTCACTATTGGAATAAATTATTTCTCTTGACTCTTTTTTGTGTTACCAAGATGTCTGTTTTCAAAGTTTTCATCAGGGCAACTTTTTTTCTTTTTCATTTTTTTTTCATTTTTTGATATTTTCTCTTTTTTTTGACATTTTTTGACATTTTAGAAATAACTAGATGCGTGACATGACTTGGACAGAAGACTCAAGTGCCTTACTCTTTGAAATGTTCTTTTGAAATGTATTGCACAAAGATGTTGGTAGGGTAATGACAAAGGGATATGAAGTGGGTGATTGGATAAGGATGGGACAAGCTTTATGAAAAGGATTGGATAGGTTGGATGAAAGGTTGGAAAATAGGTGTTGGATGATGGAGGGAGTGAAAGAAGGCTTGATTTTGAATGGATGGAAATGGGTGCAAGACCAACATTGGCACACACCTTGAGGGGTGACGGAGTGGTGGAGGGAAAAGAGATTTGTGAGTTTGAGGGATTAATGAAGGAATGGATATGGATTTTGGGTCACAGGGACCCAAAATGGATTTGGAAGATGGAAGACATTTAGATGGAGGGATAGCAACTTTGGATGCCAATTTGGATTTTTCTTTGGGACTCTGTGCTTTAAGGAGCTTCTTATAAATCCACATGTTTTTTTATTTTTCATTATTTTGAGGGTCCTTTGAATGTATTGCTTGCACAATGGATTTTGGAACCCATATGGATTTTGAATTTATTTTTTTCTCAATGGGCCTTTGTAGCCTTTTTGATAATTATTTTTTATTTTGGATCAAATTTTTCTTCTTTTGTACATGTCGATTATACTGGACATGTTGAGCCTTGATAGCATGTGGATTGCTTGACTTGCAGACTTTATGTTTGGCATCCAAATTTCTTTGAAAGGGAATGGAATTCATGGATGGATAGGAATTGTATGGAGGTATTTTAGATGGATGGAAGGTTCTCCAGGGTGTATGCCTTTGCTGAATTGCATGTGGGAAAGGGTAAGGGGATTGTGAGCTAGTGGAGGGAGGAATGTATGGACCTAAGATGGATGGAAGGGTTGAAGGGGGAGGTATATGTCTAGATTTCAATTTTGAAGGGATACCAACGCCTTGAGATGTAGATTTATTATAAATACCATGGCCATTTGAATTTTATTGGACATGTAAGGGTTTTAATATACCTTTTGCATGGAGGTCTAACCCTTTGACTTGATAATGCTTTCTTTGACCATTAGGATACTTGCTACAAGACACGAGTCCATTATTATGAGATGTGAATGATATGGAAGGACTTATAGGACCATGAGTTGGACTAGACTTCATAGAATGAGGGAAACCCATTTGAAGTGTAAGGGGTTCATGAAAAACTTGCATAGATGTTCTTGAATCACAAGGGGAAGAACAAGGAACAATAGGAGCCTATGATGGAGTATGAGCAGAGACAAGATCATCTGGTAGGATAGGATCTTGTGGGGGATATGAAGGGATGATGGGATCTATTGGAGGATCCAAAGGGATGATGGGATCTTTTCGAGGACATGAAGGTGAAGGGACACCTTGATCTTGAATTGGAAATGGATCTTGGGAAGGCATGGAAGGGAGATCATGATCTTTCTTGGGAAGTGCGAAGTCAATGGGACTTGGAAGGATGTTTTTCTCTTGAGGTGGAAAAGGATCATTTTGGATAGGGGGGATAAGGATAGTGGGATCATCATGAAGATCAAGGGAAATGGGGTCTTGGTCAACAATACAATAGAATTGGTCATTGAAGGGGTCTTGATCTTGATATGTTTTTAGACATGTTTCTTCATTCTTTTTATCATCCTCTTGACATGGGATATGACTTTGGACATGCAAGGGGGGTTCTTGAAAGGGATCAACATTTTGATATGAGGAAGATGGAATTTGGATAGGAATCTCATGAATAGGCTTGATTGAAATGGGAGGACATGGTGGAATTGGTTCAAAGGAACTTGGGCTATGCATAGGACTAGCTTGGATGTCTTTCGTGGATAGCCATTGGAAGGTTTCATTGTTGGAAGAATCACTTGATGGGGAAGGAGGAAATTTCTCTTATGAAGTTTTTAGGGATGAAGGACTGGAGGAAAACATGGATGTTTCTTGAAGGTTAATTTCTTTAGAGGAAGGAGGTATATCATCCATGTGATTTTCTTGGGATGAGCCATTGCTAAACATGGGTGAATTATTTGTTTGATCTAATTTTTGAAACAAATTCTTTAAAATTTTGGATTTGAACTTGCGTTGCTTGATGGGTCTGGTTTTTGATACCTCATCAGTATTTACATTTTGGAAATAATTGTTGGAATGAACATGTCCAACAAAAGGTTTCTTATTGATTATGCTTGGTTGATGTTCAAAAGATGTCACATTTGAATTTTCCTTTTTTTGATAAGACATTAGTGGTGAATTGGAGGACACAAAAGGTTCCTCAAGAAATTTTATTGTTTGTGATCTTGGTATTGATTTTCTTCTTTGCATGATTGGAACAAGAGGTTGTGAAATTGTTCAAAGATCACTTGGTTGTATTGCAATGAAGATTGGTTCATAATTTGGTGGTGGCCCCATTTGAATTATGCCACAATCAGATTGGAAGGTTTGATTTGGAACTTTTTTGAATGACTGATTTGAAATTTGAGCACATGGAGACTAATTTGAAACTTTATTGAATTGAGCATGATCTGGAAATTGGTTGAAAAAATTTGGCTTTTGCACCGGATTGAATTGGGCTTTGTTAAATTTTTCATTTTCCTCACTGAGTTGTGAAATGAGTTTCGGTATCTTTGATTTCTCAATGAGAGATTGTGTGTCAATTTCACCAAAAGATTCACTTGGACTTCCAAGGAGTTTGGCCATCTCATTTCTACTCTTTATCATCTTTTCTACACTCTCTTCCAAGATTTTATTTTATTTATCTAATTTTGCTTGCAACTTTTGAATCATGTTAGAATGGACTTGATGGAATTGATTTGTCGGTTGTGTTGATGTCATTTGCCTTGGCTCAAAAGCTTGTTGTTGCAAAGGTATATCTTGTCTTTCATCAAAAGTTAATTGTGAGTTTCCTTGCGATGGAGACATGGGTTGATAATTTTCTTGTTGCCTTTTGGATGCTTGAAACCTAGTGAAGATTAACATGATGACTATATGCAAATGAAAGATTTTTGAATTTTTTGAGGGACTTTTAGGATGAAAATGCAACCTAAATATGCATGGACTTTATGAAAATGCAAATTTGGACTTTGGATGATGTATGGAAAGAAACCTATGGCTTAATGAAATTGATTTTTCTGGATTTGAAAAATCTTTGGAAATTACAAACCTAAGAGTCTAACCTTAGGAGAGTGAATAGGAATCTTGACTTTAAAAGGGATCAATTTGATAAAGGGATAAAAAGGGACTAGGTCCAATCCAACATGACAAATATGGAGTGAGACCAAATGATAGGGGGGTTTGAAATTTGGGTAAAAAGGGACCAAGTCAAGATTCTTTCTTCAATGACATAAGGTAAGACCCTAAAATTTGAATCCCTTTGGGATTTTACAAAGTTTTTTTTTAAAAGGATCTAAATGCAGTATGAGGATTTTTGCAAGGCAATATGTTGTTATGATGCAAGTTTAATGCAAGAGGATTAAGATTGAAAATGAAAGGATACTAATGCAATGTATGCAAAATGGATTATGCTATGAATATGCAAGAATGAAGCAAACTGCAAGGCTCCAAGATAAAAAAAATTTGTCTCCATATGTTCACAAGGTTTTGAAACAAGATGTTTTTGGAAGAATCAAAGTGTTCCAGAATGTTTGGGAATGTTTTTGAAATGTTTGGAATGTTTGGGATGAGAATAGAATAGAATGTTTGGAATGTTTTTGAAATTTCTCTTTAAAATTTTGAAACACCCACACAAGACATGTTGTGAAGAATGGTTGTTGTAAAATTGAAACAAACACATCAAAACCTAAGGATAGCAAGGACTGTATCTGTTGAATCCCCACTTGAACCAAAGTTCAGCCATGCTTACTAATAGTGGACAACCTAGAAGCTTGGAGGCACGGGCTCCTCCTTACCGTGCACTCACTTCTCAGGCACTCCAAGCTTCAACTCGTAAGGTTCATCACTTCCCAAGGGATTGTTGTCTCGACTAAAAGCTGGGAAAGTGTGGGGCGTCTTAGTTGGTATCTGACCTTTCGCGCCAACAGATAGAATTTTTTTGGCTACTACAACATGGTGTTTAGTAAGGGCATCCGTTCGAGTGGTTATACATGTGGCAAATTAGCTCCGTTATGGAGGCCTCCCAGCCTACGAAAGTTACATTCTATAGGTTTTAACGCACCACAAGGGTACTGAGGGAGATATTATTCCCAGTATAATGCATTCAACCCCTTTCCATTGTGAGATTAATCACAATGGCATCTTTTGTATCCCAGTTTGGATGGGCTTGGCTTTAGCCTATTACCGATTGGGCATCCACTCTCACTGGCTCTTCTAAAGCACTTGGGAGGTAGCATCACTAAAGGACTTGCATGGATTTCTCTTACACCCAAGATCCATAAAGGCAAGGGGAGAGGATACATCCATAAATTTCCTTGGATTTTACAAAATAAAAGACACTTCAAGCATATGAATGAAAATGGTTCATTTTAAAAGCACCAAGCTAAAGTGTTTGTTAACTACCAAAAACACACATGAAAGTTTTAGAAAACACAAGGTCTTCTACAAACATCTTGCATTGAAACCATTAGTAGTTTTTTTAGGATTAAATCTTCATCCCATGATTGCCAACATGCTACACAAATCATCGGTAACACAAAAATCCAATATCCTAAGTGCAGAAACAAGTATAGGAATGCAGAAATCCAAAGATTTGCTTCAAAAACTACAAATTTACCACATGCGTAGAACTAGGCTACCACCTACACATAAATAGGCTACCACCTACATAGCTTCTGACCACCTATGCAGCACCTGCAACCAAGTGCGCAGCTACTGATTAGAGGCCTAAAAAAGAGTAAAAACTTGCAAAAATAGAGGTTTTTTCAACATCTAAGCATCCAATATCATCATAAAAACAACTATGGTACCTTATTTATGCCATTTAAGTTGATTTTAAAAGATTTAATTGAACTTGAAACCCTAACTAGCTTGCATGTGCATCAAAACGGTTTAGGAACACCTTAAGGACAAAATCTGCATTTAATCCTAAACTAGTTTAGAGTTCATTTTAGGTACCCAAATAAGATGTGAATGTTCATTTTAGGTCCCTTATCAACTTAAACAACTTTATCTTGCATGAAATAGTCCATTTCCACCCCTAGTTAGGCTAGATTGCAAGTTTGTTTAAATTTTGAAAAAGCTTGATTGTATGAAACCCTAGACTAGATGAGGTTTATTTTAAGAGCCCAAATGCAAATGTGAAAGTTCATTTTAGGATTTTCAAATCAAATTTTGAGGTTCATTAACCATATTAGGGTTCATTAACCAATTTTAGGGTTCATTTGAATAAATTAGGATCCATTTTATCCTTTCAATAGCTGAAAACCAGAAAAGAAAGCATGAAATATAGAGATTGCTTCTTAAACTTGCAGAAATTGATCCTAAACCATAAACATGGGTCCTATGTAACAAACTACATAACTAAGCATCCATCTACGTGGCTCTGGGTGCCAAGTGCACAGGTCTGGGTCCCAATTGCGTAGGACTTAACCACCTGTGCAGAATGTGTGACCACCTGCACAGCTTCTGTAACCACCTACGCAGCAACCGCTGGTGGTATGACCACCTACACAACTTCTGTAACTACCTCCGTAGCAACCGTAGGTGGTATGACCACCTACATAGCTTCTGTAACCACCTACACAGCAACCGCAAGCAATATGACCACATGCACAACTTGGCTTACCACTTGCACAGAACTCTTCCAGAACCTGCAAATGGCACAAAAACACAAAAAAAATTAGTTAGGCATGTTTCACGTCGGGTTCACCAAATGTAAGACCAGAAAAAGGCATTTTAGCATATATAGGAAACCACAAACCCTAAATAGTATTCTAAACCTATCTAATCTATCATGAAATCTATTTGCAAGAGGAATTCATAAACATAAGCATAAACACTTAAAAAACCCCTTCAAAGGAAGCTCCCATGTCCTTCTTTCTTCTCCATAATGACATTGATGTTTCTCTTTGCACACACATAATTGCACAAAAAAACCAAGTTTTGCTAATGAGAATACTAGAAGATTTCTAACAAATCTTGAGGTTCTCAAAATCTTGTGGTTTTAACCTTGAATGAGAGGAATAGCTCTCAATTTATAGGAAATGAGGATCAATTAGGTGAGGATTGTAAGAATCCATGAATAATGAAGAGATTTGGTTGGTGAGATGCTAGGAAGCACGATATGGGGGAGATCAAATAAGGAGATATTGAAAATATTTGTGAAGCACCTTAATAGGGATGAGATCCTCAATTAAGGGATTTGGTATTTAGGTAGGATTAGGAATCATTAATCAAATTAATAATTCAATATTCTCAATATTCCTCAAAATCAATAATTAGATTTATGAAATTATAAAAATCTCATAAATTAAAATTAGCCAATTAATTAAT
>MU228392.1:85800-96929 GCA_018584345.1 Thuja plicata | reverse complement strand
TTAATTAATTGTTGGAGACTTAGGGAAAAGGGAATAAATAAAGTTTATTTATTTATTCAATTAGGACCTAGGATAAACTATGGGTTATTCATCCAAAGGGGGAAATTAGTGGATTATAGGTCAAATTATAGGTGTTGATGTCAAATTGAAATGATTTTGATGATATTGATAAGGTTTAGGATCATTTCTGAGGGTTCTAGAATAGTTTAGGAAATCATGAGGCATTGATGAGCTTTGACAATGTGCCCGTGTAATGATGATTGGAAATGATTGAAAAGCGCCAATGAACTTTGATGGCGTCATAAGATTGAAATTGAAATGGGGAAACATCAATGATCTTGGACAATGTTCCCAAAATAATGATGATCAGAAATAGTATTGACAAACATGAACAACACTATTGAATTGATATTGATAGATTGATAGCAATAACACCGATGATCTTTGACAATGTTATAAAATGGCTGATTAAGGGGATACGAAGCATCGATGATCTTGGATAATGCTCCTAAAATGATGATAAGATTGATCAAATTGAAGTGGGGTTTTGATTGATTTCAAAATTGGGTTAATTAGGCATCGATGATCTTGGACAATGCCCTAGAATGGTCGGAATGAGTCCAAACAATTCTACAAGTGAACAGGAATAGAATAGGATATGTTTGAATTGATTTAGGAAGGTTTGGAATGGTTTAGGATTGAATAGGATTAGTTTAGGATTGAATAGGTTTGAGTAGGATCGAATAGGATCAGTTTAGGGTTGATCAGAAATGATTAGGAAAATGATCGATTTGATAAAGAGAGTAGAATTGTTAGTAAATAATTGAACAATTTTGCAATATTCAATCATCGATGAAAGACATAATGTTGTCATATAATAAAGATCACATGCGCAACATAGAGGAATAATTAGGTCGCAAAACAAAATTTCGATTGTAATGCTAAAAATGTTAAAACACGTAGACCAGCAGGCTCGAACCATTTTTAGGTGTCTACACAATTGAATACAATCCTTTTTGAATTAATTAAAATCAATAAATCAAATAATTAGGAAATTAAATTAGTAATTTAATTACAGATTTCATCAATTAATTAAATGTAATTCAATAAATCATACATGGCTAAAGTAATTAATTCTTTTGAATTAATTAAATCCCAATATCTCTCACTTACTGCTATTAGATGAAAACCCATCAACCAGTGAGATAAGAGGAAATAGAGCACATGGATCACCAAAACACTTTGCTATCATGACCATTCAATATTGAAAATCAATCTTGTCCAATCAAAGGGGACACATCACTAACCCCTAATCCTAATCATGCCTTGACTATGGTTATCCAAACTTACCCGCTACACCTTGGGAAATCTTATAAAAAGTATGCATTCTTAGTGCAAATCATCCACCTTAGTCTAGAGTAATTGCATAATGCTAGTTTGATAATTCATTTCATTAATAGTAGCATCATAATGTCTATTTTAGTTTGCATCATGTTTAGTTTAATGGATTTCATATCATGTTATCGCATTGATTTAGCTTAATTTGCATCATATATCATAGCTTGCATCTCATATCATTTAAATTCTCATTTATTAGGTTTTCACTTGAAGATCTATGGCAGCTGAGAGCACAATTCAAGTCCTTAAGATTAGAGATCCATAGAACGTTCTTGATTGCTTTCATTTCAAATTGCTTAACCAATTAGATCTATTGATTCAATTTGAAAGTATGTCAAATTAAGGCTTTATGAAGGTTTGTGTCACTCAAAACACACACACAGAGTTATTTATCTCATTAAAATGTTAATCATTGTTAAATAATTATATTTATTTTTATGTTAGCTTTTATAATTCAATCTAGCTTGTGATAACAAGAAAAAACAAATGTGAGAGCGTGAATAAAATAAAAAGTTAAACTTTTGAAAACTTGGTTTAGGAACAGTTCATTTTTTTTAGGTGCAAGTCTTCAATAAAGTGGAAAAAGACTAAACAATATTGGGCATATAGAATATATCATTTTTATACTTAATATTTAATGGAAGTGAAATTATACTACATGGACTATCATTCAAGCATAATTTGGGTAACATCTTTCAACAATGTTTTTATACAAAGAAGGTTTGTTTTTGAAATTAAAAGTAGCCAAAGAACAAGGGGGTTGACCCATTAAAAAAGAAAGGCCCAAACAACACAAGCCACCAGCAGAACAAAGGCAGCACAAAAGTTGCTAGCAGAAAACAAAAAAATGCAGACAAAACAAAGCACAAAGGATTTTGCCTAAACAGAATGGGCCAAACTCACACTACAAGAGATGGAGGGCGAGAGTCCTTTCTACACTGTCAGAAAATTGTCCAGGCGATACTATCTCATGGCCCCCCAACAAAAGAGACTCTGCAAGGAATAGAGCGGCCAGGGGGCAGAGGAAGTTGAGCATCGTCAGCAGAAACAAGGTGCAAATTCATGGCAGATTTAGAGGGAGAAGATATGTCTTGGCCCAAGGATAAAGCACCATCATAATTTTGGGCAGCAACACAGATTGCAGCAGGAGTAAGACATGGAATAGTCACAGAAGCCTCGCCATGATCAACAATACGGGCATCGTCAAGAATTTTTTCTGAAGTTTCTACATCGTCAGCAATAGCCTATGAATCCTCAGAGGAGGGGTCCGAGAAAGAATCAGTAGCAGGGATAGAAAAATGAGTATCACTTGCAGCCTTCCACCAAGTAGAAGCACCTTTATGGCACAGAAGAGCACAATCAATGGCCATATGACTAGTGGAGAAGTAGTTCCATCAACAAAAGGGAAGGCCTTCATAATCCAGAGCTTGATTCCATGGCATATCCTCAACCATAAGCACCACATCCCTAGGAAGTGATAGAGAGACGTCCAGATCAACCAAAATATGGGCGAAAGTAGAATGGCCCAAATTTTTCGTAGCATCATCCACCTTAAAGAAATGGCCAAGGGAGTTTCCCACATTTTCAAAGCAAGACATCTCCCAAAATAGAGTGGGATATTAGGAAGGTGAACCCACATTGAATGCACATTGAGTGGTTTAGTGAGAGGGTTGAATGAGACTATCCAAGGTTTGGCAGAAAGGGAATGATTTCCCCAAACCTACAACTTGTTCAAAATCATATCACAGTCCTCAGAAGAAGAAAATGAAGCAATTAAAAAACCCTTAGCACAGGGGTAGAGCTCAATGTCACCTGAGACAAGAGGTTTCCAGGAGTTGGTAACCCAACACTGTAGGTCCACGAGAGAGGGCCAAAGGCCTACAAACCTACCAACCATCCTAGGGCACTGGTAGAAATTCATTTTTTTCACCACTTCAGATCCACAGAAAACCACAGGAGACGTCTTGGCACAAGAAATGGGATGATCTTTCACCTTAGGAGGGATGGTAGCGATAGATTTGGCACCATGTGCGTAGCTCCTACCATAGGTAGCATTTGATTTTGAGGGGGTAATCCCTTCCCTATCAGCATTATTAGCAAGAACACCAATGCAAGGATCCAAATTATCACTAACCACTGCAGAAGCCCCACTGTAACGGCCCGCACAACCAATGCCAACACCACCAAGGCCAAGGATACCTGTGGTGCCAAAGGCCAAAGCAGTTGACAACGCAAAGAGGGAAGTAGGAACCATAGAGCTTGCAAGAGGCACAGAGAGGGAAGGAGAAACCAAAAATGGTTGCATCCCACAAGCCGAGCCCCCAGAAAGACCAGAGGCTAGCAGGGACGCATCGAACAGGTGTGATCCATCCCCTACATGAGACAACACAACATAGAAATTTTAAATTCTCGTCGAGCGGGAAGCAGGAACTTTGGAGAATGCAGGAGAAGATATTGAAAAACATCATTTGAGTAGAAGAAGGTTTGTTATTATCCTTGAGTCCCATAGATTTTTTGGTCTTTTGAGTATTATCAAAAGCATCATTCATTCATTTAATGGCATCACATTAACTAGGAATAGTGGAGTAAATTATTATTGACAAGGAAAACATATCCAATCCTCAAATATGCTTTGAGAAATTACAACCTAAAATAATTATAAATAATAATTAAAATTTATTAAGATTAAATTATTTATACTAAACAATATTGAGCATATAGAATATATTATTTTTATACTTAATATTTAATGAAAGTAAAATGACACTACATAGAATATAATTCAAGCATATTTTGGGTAACATCTATTGACAAAGTTTTATACAAGGAAATTTGTTATTATCCTTGAGTCTCATAAGATTGTTTAGTCTTTTAGATATTATCAAAAGCATCATTCATTCATTTAATGTCATCACATTAATTAGGAATAGTAGAGTAAATTATTGTTGACAAGGAAAATGCATCTAATCCTCAATTATGTTTTAAAAACTTAGAACAACTAAAATAATCAATTATCCTCAAAATTTTGATTGGCAAGGTGGAATGTAATGAATGTAAACATTTTATTCAAGATATGAGCATTTTTTTATCCCCTTTTTTAAAAAATATTGAAAGGCGCATATGTACTAATAACTTGTTTTTCCTTTTTGAGTAAAAATATAATAAATAAAAATTATTTATTAAAATATATAGTCATAATCCTTTAAAAATAATCCACTAACTTGGTGGATGTGCATGGTCACATTCTTGCAAGGGAAATTACTTTTTATAGATCCTGTCTAAATATTATTTTAGTGTCTAAATATTTACTTTACATGCATGTTAAGTGCTACATACATTATAGAGAAAAATTGAAAGGTAAAATTTATGTACCCATGACATTTTTTATTTACCTTTGTGTCTATTTCCAAGTAATATCTCAATACACATTGATAATATAAAATAATGTGATATTATGTGAGGCTAAATGTTCTCCCCTAGCCTCATTATCCATTTACTTATGTACATATATATCATTTACACCTAGTCTATCATTTACACACGAACTCTTGTACATTCTTCTTATTTTCATATTTATCACATTTTTCTATGAACCTACCTCCATTTAATCATTTTCACTTAGATCATATAATTATTTCATTCCATGACAAGTCTATGAATGGAGGGGTGATCTCATGGTCATAAATTTGTCCCTTTTCAATTTAAAATTAAAGTTCAAATTTGGATAGTTGGCCCCCTTTACCTTTCTACCTTGAGTGACCTAAATATACTTTTGGAGTGATTTTATTTATGTGCTAATATAAACTAAAATATTAAATATATTTATTCTAATCATAGACAAATCATCCATGATCATAATTATAGTCCTATATTGTAGAAAGAGCCAATAGAAACACAGTATTTTGGTGTGGTAAAAAGAGAATTATCTACATCATATGTGCTTGGATGTTGTTTTCAATATATTTAAATTTAAGGGGTTGATCAAGATGTATTTCCCTCATAAACTAGTTATTTGAAAACCTTACCAAGGTTTTCATCATTATCTCCAATCTATAAACTTTTTAAAAAGTAAAGAAAAAGAGTATGTATTAAGTTAAAATTTACAAAAAGAAACTTATAGATCACTAGGGAAAATCAAGAGCATAGTTATTATATATTCAAAATATAACTGATTATTACAATCTATAAGTTGAGGGTAGAGAGAATATGTGTTACACACACACACACACACACACACACACCTATTTATATAGTGAAAAAGTAGAACAGGGGAGTGTTTGGAGGACTACCTTCCTCATGAGAGAAATGTGCCTTATAATAATGATATTTTTTGGAGGTATTGTTATTGCATTTGGTAGGTTAATCTCTTCACATAGAATATATATTGTGGAAAGAGGGAGTGTTTGGAAGAAAACATTCCTCACAAGAGAAATGTGCCTTGTGGTAATGATATTTGTTGGAGGTATTATTATTGCACTTGGTAGGTTAATCTCTTCACAAGGAATAAGTGTTGATTATAGGATAAGGATGTTATGTTGTCATGTAATAATGATAATGTAATTATTTCTCTAGTGAATCTTTGTAAATATATTATAGTGACGATTCTTGTATGGACTCCTATATTGGTGGCTTGTATGGTGGTAAGTTCTTCATCAGCATTCTCCATGATGTTATTGTTTAGAGATATGCTAATTTGATAGCAAGTAAATGGTCATTCTATTCTTTGTCCTATTGCATAGATCATGTGTGTTCCTCAATATGTTCAAAAGGAGTAAGTTTTCTCTTAATTCTTGTAGAGTGGTTCCAATCTAATCTTCCTTGTATGCCCATACATAAAGTGTGAAATGCAAGGTGTGAAAATCAAACAAGAGATTCATAAACTTGAATACTCAAGAGGTTGTGTGTTTTAATGTTTATTGCTGATTTAAACTCATGATTGACCTTTCAAATAAATATTTTCTTGTGTCTACTTTCATTTGGTTGATCATTGCTTAGTTGGTTGAAATATATTATTTAGATCATTTGAATAAAATCTAAAAAGACTCAAAATTCAAATATTTTTGTGAATGAATTGAATGCTCATGAAATAAACAATATAAACTAAATTAAATGTCAAAAAAAAAAGTTAAAATAAAGAGATTGCTATCAATTAAATTGTTCTATTTTGTAGATTGTTATACCTTTCGAATAAATCCATTAAAATCCAACTAAACACTATAAGTAGATGATGTTTTAGAGTTTTCTCTATTCTAAATGTGTTTCATGCAACTACGATAATTTATGTCAAACTCACTCGAGCAATTGATCAACACATCGGAGTAATATAATTGCAATATAAGAAAAAATTTAAAGGATAATTTTTAGGACAACAAACAAAATAAGCTCACATTCAGCATGGGAATGTGCAATAATCCAAAAGATAAGTAAACAGAACAAAATGCATTGCCATGGTGACTGTGTATATGTGTATATTAACAGTAAATTCTCACAACTATAAGATGGTTTTTTTGTTCCCTTACACAATAGATAAATTACGGGAAGGTTGGTTTTTTAGACTAGCTGGTTGTGTTTAATTCATGAAAGAAGCAACTAAAGATAAATTACCAGATTATGGTTGAATCTAACAACTTTTTTCTCATGGCATAGATCACACATATTTTAATTCATGATGGAATTTGTTAGAATAACTGAGAGGGGAGGTGAATCAGTGGCCTTAAATATAATTTCAATAATCCAACCAAAACTTATATCACAAATATAATTTCCTCTAGTTATCTTTGAGTCCTTCAAGATGTATGCCTTTAAGTAATTCTGACAAATATATACTGCTCGGTAAGATATATTGTTTATCTTTTCTAAGCTTTACCGAGTAGCAGCAATTAAACTTAGTGTTTACCGACCAATCCAGTTTTAGTAATGTGTAAAGTAAACTATCAATGCAATGAAAGAAATACACATTTGACACATGAATTTTTAACGTGGAAACCTTGTTAAGGGAAAAACCACTTGGGACCGGCAACCCAAAATTTTCACTCTTCTAAAGTGAGCTCGGTGAAGAGCCAACATTGTTAAAGGTTACAAACAGATTGTTAAGTGTGACCTTGTTAGAGGATTCAAAACTAACAGTTTGTCTTTTGATCTAGCATTCGTTGTGCTGTCAAAAAGAAAACCTTTTGATACTGTTGAGTATCCCAATACAATAAGGATGGTTAAATCCCACTCGGTTAAGAGATTTTTTGAATCAATGGTTAAACTGAAATAGTAAATGATATATTCAATAATACAACTTTAACTTGCAGATTTTCAGATCTATTGTTAGTCCATAATACCTTTTTGATCAATATGCTCTTCAATTCCTTTTCTCCCCTCTTTTTTCTTCTGGCTGAATTTTGTGTCCTCTGTTTCTCGGTGTCTGCAAAATTATTTGGATCTGTTCTTCAGCATGTATGATCAGATCTGCATGAAGACTTCTATCTTCACCAGAATTATATTCATCATTCCTCTCCTTCATAATGAATTCCTTGTCTCTTTATATAGACATGATTTTACCATTCAATCTTCTTGTTTTCATCGTAGATCACTTCTTGACCCGCAAATCTCGCCATGCTTTTCTTTATTCTATAAAGCTCTACTTTAGTTTTATTCTGCAAATCTCTCCTTGTTAATTGTGAATAAAACTAGATTTAAATATCCTTATCTTTAGCTTATATGATCGATGAAAATAAAACAATCAATCAGTTAATTCTAAATATAGATCTGCCAGCTAAGTAGTTTTGTCATTTTCTAACTCCAGTTAGTTTCGGTCAAAGACTTCAGTTGTGCTCGGGCATCAACTTCAGTTAGCTCTATAAATAGCTCTTGCTTAGTAACCACTTGCTCAGTATACACTGTGAATTGCTCGAGGTTCACTATCTATCAGTGTTTACTGTCACTCAGTGTATACAGAACTTTTATGTTTTACCGATAACATAAACTTTATCTCTTTACTCTTTTCAAGTCTATGACAATATGTATATGACCAATCAAAATATATCAAGTTGACATCAATGCCAATACAATACATTAACTGATTTAATGTCTTGCATTCACTTTTGCAGCTTGGTAATCATCAACTTATCATCTTCAAACATTCAATCAGTTATAGTTCATCAATCTCTCCCGTTGGCATTGATGGTAGCACAATATCCACACAAAATAAAATATGTCATAATATACCAAACTTATTGTTCTATAACCAATTCAAACATCTGACTCTCGGTAAGCTCTTCTAGCTTAGATTTGATTCTTGAAGTGTGCTTTCCCTTTCTTCATTCCCTTCAATGGATAGATGTAGCAACTTCTGATTTTGTCTCTCCTTTTCTTGTAGAATCTATTCTCCCTTTTCTGGATAAATATGCAGTGTTAACTTTCTCCAATTCTCTCCCTTTGATGGATGGTTATATCATTGAATCTTTCTCTTCCTTTGGATGTTCTTCTCTCTCCCTTTAACAATTTATTCTCTTTGATGGATATTTCATTATTGGATATCTCTCTCCCTTTGACAATTTATTCTCTTTGATGGATATTTCATTATTGGATATCTCTCTCCCTTTGACAGTAATGCCAAACAAAAATATACAGCTCTGTAATAGCCAACAATATCTCTGGTGTGTAGTTCAGATATGTACCTTCATGTACTGGTATGTCATTGCAGTCCATATCTTAGCTTGCATCAAAATATTGATCTTCTGATAATGTGTAGGCTGGTGCAGCTTCTTAGTCATCTTAGTGACCAGTAGACGAGGGTCAAACCCCTATTCTATTCCTCAGGTACTCAAATGTATCCTTTAGCAGTGGTTTTGTGAATATGCCTGCTAGTTATTCTTCGGATTGTACATATTCCAGTATCACCTCTTTCTCTTATACTTGTTCTCTCAAGTAATGGTACTTAATAGCTATGTGCTTTGTCTTAGCATGCATCACAGGGTTCTTTGAAATGTTGATAGAACTAGCATTATCACAATAGATAATCACTCATTCAATAATTTCCATATTCATACCTTTCAGCAATTGCTTGATCCATGCAATGTTAGAGCAATTTGCAGCAGTAACCACATGTTCTGCTTCTGCAGTTGATTGGGATATGCATCCTTGATTTTTACTTATCTATGTGACAAGTTTGTCACCCATAAAGAATGCTCTTCCTTTTTTTCTCTTTCTATCATCTTTGTTTCCAGCCCAATCAGCATCAGTATATACTTGTAGCTAAAATTTTCCTTCTTTATTATACCACAAAAAATAGTCTTCGGTATTCTTCAGATATCTCAAAATTCTTTTAACAGCAGTCATGTGTGATTCCTTGGGATTAGCAGAGAATCTTGCGACTATACCAACTACATGTGCTATATATGGTCTTGTGTGTACAACATACATTAGTTTTCCAATCATAGATAAGGTCTGATTTACCTCGGTTGTCTTGTCTTCCTTTGTCAATTTGCATATGGTTGCCATAGGTGTTCCAACTGGTTTGGAGTCATCCATCTTGAATATCTTCATAACTTCTTTGATGTATTTGGATTGTGTGATGTAGATGCCTTCATCCTATTGTAGAATCTATAGACCAAGAAAGAATTTGATCTCTTCAAACATTGACATCTCAAATTCTTTGCTTATTTCATCAGCAAATGATTTTCATAACATATCATTACCTCCAAATATGATATCATCAACAAATATCTCAGTAATCAGAATCTTATCATCAGTATCTCCTTTTAAGTACAGATTACTGTTATCACTTGTTCTAACAAATCCAATACTAATGAGATAGGAGTGAAGTCTTTCATACCATGCTCTTGGTGCTTGTTTTAATCCATACAAGGCTTTGTGTAGTTTACATACCATGTTCCTCTTGTTAGGATCAACAAACCCTTCGGGTTGTTCAATGTATACCTCCTCTTCTAGTATTCCATTCAGAAATGCAGATTTAACATCCATTTGGTATACTTTGAATCCTTTGAAAGTATCATAAGCAAGTAGAATTCTTACTCCTAGTCTAGCAATGGGTGCAAAGGTTTCTCCATAGTCAATACCTTCTTCTTGTGCATACCCTTTGCATACCATTCTTGCTTTGTTTCTTGTGACTTCTCCATTCTCATTCAGTTTGTTTTTGAAAATCCATTTGGTACCAATGACATTTTTGTCACTCGGTCTAGGTACTAATGTCCATGTTTTGTTCTTCTCAATCTGTTCAATCTCTTCATTCATTGCACTAACCCATTCTTGATTCTCAAGTGCAGTATTAACATATTTAGGCTCAAAATCACAAAACAAACATCTAGTGTTAAGTGACTTACTTCTTGTTCTCATTTAAGCTCTTTTATCTCCAATGATTTGGTCTTGTGGATGGTGTCTTCTGACATATTTAGCAAGTACAGGGTCAGATCTATGTTCATCATTTTGATCTTCATTATCACTCGGTTCAGCATTGTGATCATTTTCCTAATTCTCGGTGTGTGCAGCATGTTGCTCGGTTGCATTGTTATGTCGCTCGATAGCATTACATTGTTGCTCAGGCAGAGTGTCAGGTTCTTCAATCTAGACAAATTTGTTGTAATCTTCTAATTCCTTTATGCTTTCCTCATCATTTTTCTCAGCAAATTCATCCACTTTAACATTTGCACTTTCAATGATTTTGTTAGAAGATTTGTTCAGACATTTATAAGCTTTGATTTTAGTAGAATATCCTAGAAATA
>MU228392.1:69615-85735 GCA_018584345.1 Thuja plicata | reverse complement strand
TGACTTCCAAAAATTCTAAAGTAACTCACATTTGGTGTGTATCCATACCATAGCTCATAAGGTGTCTTATTGGTGTCTTTCTTCAATTGAACTCGATTTAGTGTATAGACAGCAGTACTTACAGCTTATCTCCAGAATTTTTGTGTGATGCATTTTCTATCATCAGTGTTCTGGTACAATCAACAATTGATCTATTCCTCCTTTCAGCAATCCCATTTTGCTGTGGTGTTCTTGGTGCAGAATCCTGTCTTGTAATTCCATGCTCATTACAAAAGTTAGTGAATTCATCTAAAATAAATTCTCCTCCTCTATCTGATCTTAGACATTTCAATTCTTTTCCACTTTTTTTTCAACTATAGCTTTATACCATTTGAACATCTTAAATGCTTCAGATTTCTCTTTTAAGAACATAATAGTCATCATCCTAGAATAGTCATCAACAAATAGAATGAAGTATCTATCACCATAATAGATTTTTTTTCTCATTGGTCCACATAATTTAGTATGGACTAACTCTAGAATAGCATTAGATGTGTAGGTTTCACTCTTGAAACTAGACTTTGTCATTTTTCCTTTTTGACAATTCTTGCACATAACATGGTCAAGCTTTGACATACTCGATAAGCCTCTTACTTTTCCTTTCTTGCTTATCCTAACCATGTTGTCAAAATTCACATGACATAACCTTTATGTCACAACCAAATGTCTTCATTTCTAGCCAATAAACAAGTGGTCTCAATGTTATCAAGATAGAATAGGTTACCTTTTGTTTTTTCACCAATACCAATCAACTTTCCTGTTCCATTATAAATCTGTCTTTTTGTTCTCAAATGAAACTCGGTGTCCTGTGTTATTCAGTTGTGAAAAATTTAATAGATTATAGTTATGTCCTTTTACCCAATATGCATTTTCACATTTGATCAGGTTATTCAGCATCATGGTTCATTTTCCTTCAATTGGGCAAGGTGAGTCATTACCCATCCTAACTGATCCACCATTATGATGAAGGGAAAGGTAGGAGAATCCCCAATGGAGATGTCCTAGCCCCAGAAAATGACCACACAATGGAAAAAAAAAATAACAACACAGAGATTTAGATCCACACAATGCAAATACTCATAATAGAATCATCATATTTTCATCCAACATGCTTGGCTGTAAGGCCTTCCGGGTTATGGCCAAATACAATACAATTACAAGAGGAACTCCACAAGATCTCGCAAGATCCAAACCAAACCCTAGCCACACTATGGTAGAAACCTCCAGGAAGATCCAAACTTGTGTTCGCAAGCCCAGCAAGCAATCTCCTTATTTCCCAAGCCACAGCTACTAGTTCCTCTCAAAACTTGCTCCTCTGACTCTTCCTCTGCTCAAGGATGGATGAATAATGACTAAAGACTTCCCCCACAACCCCTACTTATACCAATCTAAGCAACAGGTCATCCCATAACATAAATTAAATACAAACACATAAATTAAATGCCACAAGTCGGCCAACAACAACAATTAAATGCCCAAAATTGATGTCTTAGTAAAATCGCGATATCTCCTAGCTCCGAATGAATTAGGATTTTTTATTCGAACCGTAGGTAGAAATCTAGGCCCTCTTCAATCCATGAAATTTTCATCCTCTAACTCTTTGTGGAAAATTACTTATACGGCCTGTAATAGGCACCAAATTCCTAAGCAAGGCCGAGCTCCTCCCAGACCATGCCAAGTTCCATTAAAAACATCAAAACCAATTACCCAAGACCCAAGTAGGTTTATCCAACTCTACCAAACCCCTCACACATGAAAATAAGTCCACACGACTCCATCAAATCTCCCAAACATGCAGGTTAGCCAACTACCCTGGGATGCTCCTACATCACATTATAATATTCAAAAGTTTCAAACTTTTCTTTATCTCCAGTCATGTGATGAGTACAACCACTATCAATAATCCAGACATCATTTTTGCTAACTTTAGATATGAGTGCAATTTCAACATACCTTTCTTCTTTGTCTGAATCATCTTTCATAGCAACAAATACTACCTCAACATCTTCATCAAACTCGGTGTCAGTATTATTAGCTTTGTTCTCAACCACGTAACAAGCCTTCTTGCCTTTGTCCTTGTAGTCTCGGGTATCTCTTCTGTCAGAGTGTCGGTTGCTTATGTAGTCTCAGTCATCACTTCTTTCAAACTTCTTTTCATAAGATCTGTCATTGTTTCTTTCATCCTTTCTCTTGTTAGGGCATCTAGCAGCAAAATGTCCAATTTCTTTGCAATTAAAACAGACCAATGGTAATTTACCTTTGTATCTTCATTTACCTCTTTGCAATCTCCTAGCCATTAGTGCTTCAATTTCATCAAGTTCTTGTTCATCACTATCGTTTCTCATAGTGTGTTTGTTACTAGATTTGTTTATTTTCAGAGAAGATTTGAATGCAGACTCAATAGTTGGTAAGACACTGTTGTCATAGTTATTCATCTCAAATGAAATAAGTCTACCAATAAAACTATCAAGAGTAACATTGTTACTAGTTGTTGCTCTCATTTCTTGAATTGCAGATACTCTAATAGCATAAACAAGTAGTAAGGTTCTCAGAATTTTACTTAAAATTGTTTCTTCCTCAAGTACTCCTCCTACTCCACGGATAATATTGACAACTTCTTTGATTTTTTCATTGTACTGAGTGATTTTCTCTCCTTCTTTCATTCTTAGGTCATCAAACTTTCCTCTTAGGCTTTCAGCTTTATCTCTCAGCACATTTGCATCTCCTCCATGTACTAGTTTGAGTTTTTCCCACATTTGCTTTGCAGTGGTGCATGATTTCACATCTTCAAATTCAGCATCGGATAGTGAAGAAGCAAGTTCTATCATCATAGAGTTGTGTTCATGTTTATCTCTCAATCGATCAACAGTCAGAGGTCCAGTAGGTGCAACATATTCAGTATCCAAGTATTGTGTAACATCATTTCCAATACCAGATAGATGAAGTCTTATCTTGCTTTGCCATGATGCAAAGTTGTCTTTGTTCAACTTAGGCACATCCCTTTTACTCGTCTTGTGATATTTGGCTTAAGTCCCTTTAAACTTTTCTTCAAGCACCAAATCTCTCATACCAATTGTTAGAATAACTGAGAGGGGGGTGAATCAGTGGCCTTAAAAATAACTCCAATAATCCTACCAAAACTTATATGACAAATATAATGTCCTCTAGTTATCTTTCAATCCTTCAAGATGTATGCCTTTAAGTAATTTTAACAAATATATACTGCTCGGTAAGATATATTTTTTATCTTTTCTAAGCTTTACCGAGTAGCAACAATTAAACTTAGTGTTTACCGACCAATCCAGTTTTAGTAATGTGTAAAGTAAACTATCAATGCAATGAAAGAAATACACATTTGACACATGGATTTTTAACATGGAAACCATGTTAAGAGAAAAACCACTTGGGATTGGTAACCCAAAATTTTCACTCTTCTGAAGTGAGCTCGGTGAAGAGCCAACCTCGTTAAAGGTTACAAACACACTATTAAGTGCGACCTTGTTAGAGGATTCAAAATTAACAGTTTATCTTTTGACCTAGCATTCACTATGTTGTCAACAAGAAAACCTTTTGATACTCTTGAGTATCTCAATAAAATAAGGATGGTTAAATCCCACCTGATTAAGAGATTTTCTGAATCAATGGTTAAACTGAAAAAGTAAATGATCTGTTCAATAATACAACTTTAACTTGCAGATTTTCAGATCTATTGTTAGTCCATAATACCTCTCTGATCAATATGCTCTTCAATTCCTTTGCTCCCCTCTTTGTTCTGCTTAGTGAATGATGTGTCCTCTGTTGCTCGATGTCTGTTCTGCTTAGTGAATGATGTGTCCTCTGTTGCTCGATGTCTGCAGAATTTTTTGGCTTTGTTCTTCAGCCTGTATGTTCAAATTTGCATGAAGACTTCTATCTTCACCAGAATTATATTCAACATTCCTCTCCTTCATAATGAATTCCTTGTCTCTTTATATAGACATGATTTTACCATTCAATCTTCTTGTTTTCATCGTAGATCACTTATTGATCCGCAAATCTTGTCGTGCTTTTCTTTATTCCGTAAAGCTTTGCTTTGGTTTTATTCCACAAATCTCTCCTTGTTAATTGGGAATAAAACTAGCTTTAAATCTCCTTATCTTTAGCTTATCTGATCGATGAAAATAAAACAATCAATCAGTTAACTCTAAATATAGCTCTTTCAGCTAAGTAGTTTTGTTGTTTTCTAACTCCAGTTAGTTTCGGTCAAAGACTTCAGTTGTGCTCAGGCATCAACTTCAGTTAGCTCTGTAAATAGCTCTTGCTCGGTAACCACTTCTTCTGTATATACTGTGAACTGCTTGGGGTTCACTATTCATCGGTGTGCACTGTCTATCAGTGTTTACTATCACTCGGTGTATAAAGAACTTTTATGTTTTAATGATAACATAAACTTTATCTCTTTAGTCTTCTCAAGTCTATGACAATATGTATGACCAATCAAAATATATCAAGTTGACATCAATGCCAATACAATACATTAACTGATTTAATGTCTTGCATTCACTTTTGCAGCTCGGTGATCATCAACTTATCATCTTCAAACATTCAATCAGTTATAGTTCATCAGGAATTATAGTGTGACGCTATTAATAATAGCACCATGAAAGTCTTATAATCTAATTTTAGAGCAACATGATGTTGTGTATGCATTCAAACACAATTCATTGAAGGAAGAATAGGTTCGGTTTATACATATTTGGTGTGTATGAGTGCATGAATAGATCAAACTCAAAATACATGAAAATATACAAAATTTATAGTACAAACTATCAACAAACATCTTTTAAATTCAGTAAAGCGTGTACAAATTTATCTTGATATCAATTTTCTTTTCACTCCAACAAAAAAATTGATATGTATGTCATAGAAACAAAATTGTCCTACACAATTTTGATTTACATATCCCTAAAAATTTACAGACCAGGTTTGAATGACGTGAATATTTAGGAAGCTTGCCTTAACAACCTATAAGGGTAGGTTTCTGTATGTTTGGCCAAAGAATGCTCTTCTTTCTATATATGTGCTACATCGCACCAAGTCATAGTTGAGTAGAGGATAGAGGGTTCATATGTTTTTTATTCATTAGGTCATCCATCTACCAATATATGCTTAGAGATTCTATGCTTGAGAACCTATGTCTCATTTGCAAGGATTCATTCCAAAGGAGGTAGGTTGCTTCATGATTGATTACAATTTGGTACTATTTTTCACAAATATGCCCCATAAATTTAATGAGAACAAGATATTAGTTTTGCTTGAGATGCCTTGCACGGCCTTTGTATTGGTCTTGTAAATCATGTTGTAGTTAGATATAATTAGTGGGTCAGGCCAATCTAATTTGTACACTATATTGATGGTTTCGGTGCTCCTATGAGTGTGAGAAACATTGGCATGGATACACCCTAACTAATCGTTAACCTTAATGGATATTTGATTAACCATTGACTATGGTATGCTTTGTTATTGGGTTTGATCATCTCGATATCAATGTATGCCTTTCTTGTTTTCAAACTCTGTTGAGCATCTTCTAGGGTCTTGGGTTATGTCTTGGAAATTTTTTAAGGGCTACATGTCACTTTGATTTTTTTATATTTATGATCCACAATTTTTTTCTATTTTTGGTCTCTCCAAAATTGTATTGAATTGGAAATTTTGATCTCTTTACACATATTGTACATTTGTATATGTAAAATTGTTTTGTGTATACTATGATAGTAAAATGTTGTATGATCTTATGAACATGTAACATGGATTGAAACATTTGCTAGTTTATAATTGTAAATAAACCTAAATAAGTAGCAAAAATAGAAAATAATACATTTTACATAGATTATGGACTACTTATTCATTCTTTTCAAACAACTTTAATGCATAGGAAAAATCAAGTTTTCTTTCAAGGTATGATCATAGTACCTTCCACTTCACAACTATTGTTTGACAAGTTGTAGGAGACTTATATAATAAATGTTTATTTGTACTTAAGAATATACAATGATTTGGATCATATTTACCTACTAACATATCATTTGAATAATATTGAATGGCATCATTACCATATTTATGGAGACATTAGGAATGTAAACTATGTTGATATAATTACCATATTTATGGAGAGATTAGGAATGTAACCTATGTCGATATAATAAACTCATTGGAAATAACAATGTTTATAGTATCCTATAATTTCTTGAACACAAATCCTACAAATAAAATTTATGAGTTCATTGAATGAAGTCTTGTAATATAATTGTATTAATCCTTTATACTATACTTACACTTTTATTTTGAAAATTGTTGCAATTTTCAATCTTTATCTATTAATTTAATATCTCAGGAGTAATACATAGTTTTTGATTAAGTAAAAAACAAGTTTTAGGGACCCGAAACCCATTTACAAAATATTACAAGGATATGATCATTAAAGCCCAACAAAACATAACTGAGACTACAAAACACGACAAAATGATGGCAAGAACAGAGTAAAAGCTAGCAAAAGACCGGAAGTCGGTCAAAGACCAGCAAATAGACAGCAAAAAAAATATAGGGCAGAGCCAACACTTAAACAAAGTTTTTCAGAAGCTCAACGGCTTCAAGCTCCAGGCAAGTCATCTTGCCAGCAACAACCCTGAGGAGTAATACATAGTTATTAAGACCTTGACATATAGATTTATTAACTTATACATTTAGATGTTTACTAGTATATTTATTTTTATACCCTTAAAATACATGTCCTAACCCATAATGGTAAGCATTGAAGCCATTAAATAATAATTACATGTGTAGAAGCCTCCTTACAAAAGGCACATGTAAAATGATTTGAATGTTTCTTTATGTCGCGTTGATGTGGAATCGTCTCTCATCTTTTCTTTCTGTGTTCCTTTGCTAGGGAGATTTGGCACTTATGGTGGACAGCCTAGGGTCAATCCTGTTAGCATGTTTCTTCTTCGCTTGAATTTTGGACCCGTTGGGGTATACCGCCTGTGAGGACCTCTTTCTTTCATGTGGTCTGGGTTGTTAGTCCCTCGTTTATCATTTGGCATATTTGCCTAGAGAGGAATCGTAGGATTTTTCAAGATAGTAGGATGGTCTTTCAACATCTGTGTTGGAAGATTGTTCAATCTCTTCAGGATACTGTCTTAGTGAAGTGTGACTTTTCTAGAGGTGTGGATCCTATGGCAGTTGCTATCTGTACTCATCTCATTTTTCATCTTCAAGAAGGTGTTGGTCAGGGTATAAGGAACATATGCAAACACCCTTTGCAAGAAATCAACAATGAGGGTCGTTGTACCCCTCCGCCACAAGGAATTCTCAAAATTAACATTGATGGCTCTTACTAAGGGAATCCTGGTCATGCGAGTATTCGTGCAGTTGGTCATGATAGTTCTAGGGACATCCAACTTATTTTTTCTATTTATAAAAGCCTTCAAACAAATAATCTTATGGAGGCTCCGGCCATCTTGTGTGTTGTTGAGCGTAGCTATGTTCTTGGTTGGAGAAGGATCATTTGCGAGTCTAATTCTCAAGTGATAATGTCTTTGCTTAATAGACAACAGTTGGATGTTGTTGGTTGACATTTACAATTGATTATTAGACAGATTCTTCGGCTGTGTGGTTCTTTTGAATCTGTTGTTTTTAGGCATATTCCTAGACAGTAGAATGGGGTTGTTGACTATTTGGCCAAATGGGTTTCTCATCAAATGTATGCTTGGAATATTGGGGATAAGGGGCAATTGCCTCCTGAAATGACTGCTTTGTTAGATCATTTAGTGGACAATGACAGGGCTCTTTAAGCTCCCTGTGGAGCGGACTGTTTTTCTCTGTTTCTTTCTTGTTATTTAATAAATTTTTACCTTTCTTGTAAAAGGAAGTTTATTAGAGATGTCGATAGTGTCTTTTCTTCAGTCTCTTTGGTGTTAGATAGTACAACTCAAACATGGGATACAAAAGACTTGTCAAAAACCTCACTGATATAAGTAACAACTTCCCATGCTGATCTGAGATAATATTTGCAAGATAAAAATGACAATCATTTAATAATGCCTTGCCATTAAGCTCCAAATTCAACGAAATCCATATACAAAATCTACCTAATATTTGTTAATTTTTTATAATTGTGTAATTCCTTCTGGAATGATCCGACCTTCATGCATCCTGAAAACAATAAGCAATTACTGCCCATAAAACTAACCTTAAAACTTTTCAAGGTGGCAGATCTAAACTTCCAAAACATCCCTTTGCATCTAATTGATTGAAAACATAAAGACTTTTTAAATTTTCAAACTGACAAACATTGGGGTCTACGTTATTCAAGCAACTCCGGAAAAATTCCTATTTTTTCTAAAGATTGGATGAATCTAAAACCCTTTTCCTTAATCACTTTTTTAATTTTTAAGTTGCATCTTAAATAGATTTATCAACGCCATACATACAGAAAAAAAAAACAAATTGCAATTCCTCTCAAGCCATACATCGAACACAGAGAGATGAAAACTCATCCCAATCAATCTCTACTTACAGACAGGCATTAAAATATCTTCAAACCATATAAACATCATGAACCAGAACTCCTGCACACAATTCTATTTTATAACAGAAGTTCTTCGGAAGACAATGTTCTATGTATCATGAATCCTTTTTCAGAAATTAACAAATTGGTTCCCAATATGATGCACTTACGTTATCTAGATCTGACTAGACACCACAGCCCTCTGGACAGAAATGGATGTGTGAATCCCACGTGCGTCTACATGTCATGCAAACCATTCGTCGCTTGTAAGGAATATGAAATCAAACTTCATAATTAACACATATTAGAACATTTGACTCAATTAGTCCATGATTTCGGTGTAGTCAACCCCCTCAAGATCCCTAGGAAAAACACTAAGCAAAAATCAGCATAAGAACAAGATCCAAACATCAACCTTATCCCACAAGGGAGAACTTTAACAAAAGAATAATCAAACGTGGCCATGGAAGTACAAGAAATGAATGCTAGAATAAAGCAAATTGCAAATCTGCCTGGTTTCATTTATGCGGGGATGGTAAAAATTTAGATTTGCACTCGGAGAAAGTGTCCAGTGTCTCTAGAAGCAAAAGCCAGATGCACGGCCAATTATATGGCAGCCAGATGCAAAAGGTTGTTTACAGCAACTGGATTAATGTCCTTTTTTATATTTCTTCGGAAACTTCTTCGGTCACAGAACTATAATCATGCCTGTCCATTCAAGACAAAAAAGGTATGAGTTCTAGATAACTCTCAATATAATATTTGATTAAGACATCAAACATAATAAATAAACCAGTATACAACAATTAATGATGGATCAAAATAAAGATACATCCGCCAGGGTTCATCAAGGCTTTAAACAGAAGCACCGGATCTGCTCATTATTCGCAAAATATTGGACCTCAAGCAATACCAAATCAATTGCTATTGTACATTCGCAAAACAGAGATGCTCCAAGATGTGATTGTCATCCAGGAATATAAGGCATGCTAAGGATATGTAATTTACCTTCTGAGTTTGAGGCAAAGTTTTAACTTGCTCCCACAGGAACGTTCCTGTTAGAAAACTTAAAAACAGAACTAAACACCAGGAACGAATCTGCAATGCTCTACCCATAGTCTATGCCCTTGAAAGTCATCGACTGCAGACATAGCGAAACAGTAACGCAAAAAAAATGTATCTGGGAATGATGTATATAAATGGTTGGATAATACATAAAAGCCTTCTAAAGTGAAATGATAAATTTTAAAATTTTAGCAGGTTAAGCATCTATTATAGACAGTTTCAATTTAAAAAAATTGGAGGTTTGACAGAGTTTGACAGGGTTTGACAAGGTCAAAGACATGCCAGTTTGACTGGGCACGCCCCAACTGCCAGGTGTCATTTAATCACAATTACTTACATGTTATTGTTTAAACTTTATTTTATGCTTCGTTCTATGGGACTAAATCCGGTTCCTTAATGCTCACACCCAATCCAGGCAAAGGAAATAAAATCCAGAGAACATGAAAAGCATAAACTTGATAAAAACTCAAAAAATGAAAAAAGTCATATTTTCAAACTGACAAATTTCGCTATAGATTTATAATTTTATTGAGACCCCCTGGAAATATACGGTAGACATAGACTAGTCTGGATTCATTGACGTTGAAACTCACATGGGCAGTACAGAACAAAGTTCATTCATAAAGAACAGAATACTAAGAGATGGGAAACTGGCTACAAAATTACGGAGAAGTATAAACAGGCAAAATTTAAAACTAAGAACATGCTAGGAAAGGAAGTATTATAATATAACACAGAGAGTTGCATTTTAGAAAACAAAAAATGTGTCAAGCTTGATAAAAGGAAAAAATATCTCCGCAACAGAATCTTCGCATCATATCACAAAAATATGGTAATTTGTTGACTGTGTTTTCCAATGATCGTGTCAGATAACCCCATGCAAAGAAGTACAGTAGCAGGACCTGTTTGTGGTAAATAACATGCAATCTCATATTTTGGTAACCAGTACAAGATGCAATCTATGTGATAAAACTCCCACAAAAAATTATGGAGCGTGACTGGAAACCATGGATAACAATAAACGGACAGCCAGATCTTGGTCCCATTCGTGGAATGTAACTAGCCGATGAACAGCCACATGTGGGACCCATAAAGCATTTTAAAAAACAATGATGTCTCAAAAAGATTTGGAAACAACAAGAAACCAAGGAAAAAACCAGGTAAACGCAAACTGATTAAGTAGAAATAAGTGCAGGTTAAATTTGAGTTGTTAACCTTCATATTAAACTTTCAAAAAGTCTTCAGGCCAGTACTTAAAATATCAGCGTTAAGACTGCTAGAAACATTGAATTCTAAAAGACAGAAATTTGAGGGGAGGGGCCACCCAAGGGAAACTATGCAATCAAACCAAACATGAGTGAATGGAAAACAGATATGGCACAACAGATTCTGCACTGATTTATACATGATCATTCCAATCTCAAGCAATCTTTAGCATGTACTATTGTAGTTATATAAATACATTGTGAAGATCGGCATCTTTATGATAATATAAAATAATCTATCACCAAGGGCAGTGTACTACAATTTCTCGAGAATTTTTTTACCGTGTAAGATTCTGTGTATAGAACATTTGAAGCAATG
Source organism: Thuja plicata (assembly GCA_018584345.1). NCBI lineage: Eukaryota > Viridiplantae > Streptophyta > Pinopsida > Cupressales > Cupressaceae > Thuja > Thuja plicata. The sequence goes on along the minus strand of MU228392.1, from coordinate 74,502 downwards.
ATAAAAAATTGGCAACCTATATATAATTTGAGGCCACGACCTGTAGATGTTGAAGCGGATCTTGTAATAAATCAGAACTATCACTATTATAGAAATATCTTAAATATTCAACTTCTTGACATTAATGGATACAAGTCCCAACACCCTCAACACACCAAAATTGCCTTTTATTAATGCTCAAAATCGGCCTTCAACTCAAATCAAAACAGGCACATAAAGGAGTGGACAAAATATAAAAACAACTGTACCATCGTAGAACAAACCCCTTTCACAACTAGAAATCATTTTTTACATAATCTCATGACTATTCAATCAACCACTATATATATAATTGGCTCTTTGAACGCATATAGATTCATATGAGTATGCCTCTGTACCAGCAGCCACAATAGCACAAATCCTACTTAATCAACAGGATGCTAAACACAGCCGCTCGGTATATCATGAACATCAAATAATAAAATGTAATTACAATAATTTCAAAACTCACTCAGAATGATTTCACTTCACCATGAAATCGAATTTCCTATTGAAATAAAGCTCCAATTCAATCTCTGCATGAGATTTTTGTCCTCCAATCTCTCACACAAATGTTTACCATTCTCAATGCAATAAATGAAAAGGACGCTCAATCTATTTGAAAGGAGTTGGTCTACTATAAAAAGCATAGCTCCTTTGTTCTTGTGCCTTGCTTATATGGCCTCTTAACTCTCCTTTCCCTCCAAAACACAATTTTCAAATTCCTCAAGTGTCTTTTCCCAGACACTTCAAATAATTAAATAAAAGAAAAATTTTAATTTACAAAATGCCCCATGCTTTAGTTACCCATTTTATAACAACAATTTAGGTAATCAGTTATGGTGACTTAAAAATATTAGTCCCTTAAGATATTTATAAAAGTATTTCCCTGAGCCCACAGAAATGGGAAATGGCCTTTTGGCTCATTATACAAATTTATCGAAAAAGGGTGCATGACAAAATAAAGTCAAACAATTATATAGTTTTTCCAAAGTTGCCAGGACCAGTACTGTTACTGGTATGAGAGACTGGTACAGTCACATCTATTTTTGAAAAATAGGAGAGAAACAGAATCACATATATTGTTAATTTCCTGGATTCCAAGGTGTCCCTGGTGCAGGAGGCACATCCCAGGGGGTCGGAGACACATCTCCCAGCACCTATGAGTTTTTCCCTAAAGCAAATGGCCTATCTTGATAGTACTTGCATGCTAGCTAAAATATTTTACTCATTTTGATTGATTGTCGCTTGCATTATCCATGAAAAATGGCTCAACTCTAGTATTTGCATGCTAGCTAAATTTGAACTTCATTATCATTGGTTGTACTTGACACTAACCCTTTTCTCCAAACTGATATGAGATATTAGGATCTAGACAAACCACTGAGTTTGCCCAATTACCTAATTTTTGTACACTTCTATGACATATAATTGATACTTTCTGAAATTTTAAATTACTTGCCTGTGCAACCAAAGTGCATCAAAAATTTTGCTTCACCAGCTCCACAATTTTGAGCATGGCAATATTTTTTCTAGATTCACTTTTGTGTTTCTTTACCGTGAGATAAGGCATCTTATATTACAGCAGACAAAAAGAATATTATATCTGAAAATACAACAGGCACTAAATTAAATTTCAAGTTGTCCATGAAAATTCTTTCTACTACAAAAATAAGGTTGGTGACCATAATGGCAGAAGTGTATTATAAATTTGAAACCTTTTTTGTTTATAAATGACTTTTTTGGAGTACGGTTACACACACCCAGAGCTACCATAAATCTTCAATGACAAATAATATAATCCCAATAATCCTAACATGTAGCTGACTCTTCATGACCCCTTCAGCTAAGCATTCAAAAATCCCCTGCTGAATATAATCGAAGTGACTTAAAAATTACATCTAGATATATTTCTACAAATGAAATTTCAAAGTACACTATCAGGCAATTGGGTACACAAATTGGGAACAGAAATCTATTTATTGCCAACAAGACAATTCTGTAGACATGGCATTTTGTGAATTCTCCCAAAGAGAACAAGACATTTTCTCTCACTGGCTGACTGAGCCTTGAATGATGATATGGTGGTTGCTAAATTCTCCTACGTCAATTATATACAGGAGATGTTTCCTGCTTCTGCCTTAGATTTTGTTCAATCAATGGTTGACTGAAGGGACACAAACAAATGTGCTAAACACAATTATTTATTGCCATCAACCTTCAAACTTGTTTCTTTTTTCCTGTGTACATGTCACAGGCACTACCATACAATCAAAAATTAGTGGTGAAAAAGCATTGGTCTCTGGGCCAATCTATAGAAGCTTCCAATCACAAATGTCAATGAACAGCTTATATTTCCTGGCAAAATTAGGTGCCTGTCAGTTCTCAACAAAGAACCAGACTGTATTGTGAGCTAGACATAAAGTACAAAGATGAACTTTTGAATTTATCATGATTTGATAATTTACAAACGAAGATAATTCACTTACATCATCTCCTCCATTTTAAGCTTTATGATACAGAAAATTGCAAATCTTTCCCAACTTACCACAAGTGCTTCCCATAAGTATAAAAATATCCCCATGTTAAACATGTCCCTGAATTCAACAATCTGATCCTCAGTGTGCATTAATTCATTTGATATTGACATAACTATTTGTGGACAAAATTTAGATCAGTGACAATGAAAGATCATTTATTTTGATCATTGCCAGGACACAACTATCTTGAGATATGCAAGATGTTCTTCTGCAATATGTAATCCTACTCCAAAAATGATATCTGCTAGCAACCACGTTATAGATAGCATCTGTGGCATGTATTTGAGAATATGTTTTTTTCAAGAGACTGCCTAGTCTACAATAAAGTCTCTGTATCATCAAATTATGTGGCACTCATGATCATCTCTGCAAACTTTCAATCCTCAAATAGTTGAACCCATCTGGATTTATTTGTACCAAAAAATTATAGGTTAAGTACGGAGCTCATACTCCAGAGATCTCATATTTATGATAGCCCAAGACTAGTTGGTATTAATAGATAAAAAAAATATTCAGCTTTTGCTGGCCGAGAATTGCATGTCAACATACTAAAACTATGGCTGGAAGAGGGAAAAAACATTGAGCTCAGTTGACCTTTTTTTCTTGCTATGCTGATTTTATTCTTGAATTCTAAACAGTCTAGATATTAGGATAAAAAAGCCATCAATTTAGACCTAATCATTGCTGTCCTTTCAAATGGACAATATAATAGACGATAAGATGTTTCTAAACATTGATCAGAGTCAGCAAAATATAGAGAGATCAAAGATATGGAAGCATAGATCCAGAGAATGTGTCTCCAAACCAGTTTCATATAATGGTACTAATTTAGCTCTACGGCTCTAATCAATTTTGATCTGCTGATAAGATATATGAAGAAAAGCAGCTTTTGAGTCCACTGCCCTCCACTAAAATTTTACTCACAATTTCATAGAATATATTCTGCAATAGATGAATGCGGAGTATCAAGGAAGTGCATTATACTAGTGATAATTATTAAACCTTTCAAAAGGAGGGCAACAAATACACCAGAAAAACCATTACAATTTCTATATCTATCGGACAGAATTTTCTCTGGATGTACATTGGAGAAACGAAGAAAACAAACCTGATTTTCCGTGACATCTGATAGAGGCCAGTCCCTGCCATAGCGACATTGACACTAAACAAGTTCCAATTTTTCTGCAAACATAAATTGCCAAGTTTCCTGTCAGAATCAATGTCTAAGAAAGCATTGGTTCATTTATTATGGAAGATTTTCAAACTATTATAATTTATAATTGTTTACTACATGAAAATTTTAGTGACTTGATGAATGAAATATAAATCATTGATTTCTTAATAAAGCTTCAACTGTTTCGGATTTTATTCATCTCCACATATTCATAAACATAAATATGATGATAATAAATGTCAATCATAGGTTGCACGGCAACAAGCTCAGAAATTTGAGTCATTGTCCAATGGATATGTTGGAAACCGCCCATCACTATAAATGTTGGAGTCAAATTGAATTGCCCTTTGCTAGAAGATCCCAACTGTTTGCACATCCTAGTCATTAATTTTTGTCAGCTCATCGGCATCAACATCCCACCATACTACTGGGCTCTCTGTGTACTAAGGTGTCTTGCAATCAATGAGACATAAGGCACAAGTGGAAAGAGTTGGAAGGAGTTACAATCATCATCGCAGCATGTTGTAGTTTCAGATACCCTAATGAATGTCGATCATAGGATTTGTACATTGTATGTTTGTGAAAATGCTTTAAAAACTTTCCAATAAATGCAGTCGGAAAGTGTAAAGCCAAATTTAACAACCTTTGTTGACACCTTCCCTGTGAATACCAAAATAGGAGCTTTGAAAGAGCATCCAGGCATAATGTAAGCGTGATTTTTAGCAAACGTTATAGTTGGAAATGCTCTGGTAGGCAAGTATGTGAAATGGGTAAGCATAGAAAAGGCATGTGAACTGTTTGATCGACTGCCTCAAAGGGACGTCATCACATGGAAGGATCTTGGGAAAATATATTGAGATATTTTGTTTCAGATATTGTTATTGCCTGTGTGACCAAAGTTGTTGGGTGATATGTTGGTCCATTGTTAACCATTTCTAGAAGCTGGTTAATATAATTATACCAATACAATTCTTACTGCATTTCAGTGTTATTACAGTGGCCATGTCTTCTCAAATTTTTCCTCTTAAAATGTGATATTCCAAAGAGGGTTGTGCTCCAAGAGTCCAACCTATGCTCCACGGGGATGCATCCCCTAGGTTTTTTGACCTGATCTTGTTAGTAATAATTGAGGGGGGGGGGGGGGGGAATCAGTGG